>CM014736.1:147085-179585 GCA_004329165.1 Spatholobus suberectus | reverse complement strand
ATGAGAACAATTAAGAGTAGTCATTGGATTACAATTAAAAGTAATGGACGGCTAAGATTAAAACTTAATTAAACACTTCTTATGAGACCACCATTGTCTCTGCCTCCACAATTGCTGCCAGTACCACCATCATTGTTGCCACTAGGGATGGCAATGGGTAGGGTCTGGGTAGGGTACTATACTACTTATCCCTATACCCGTGTTTGAAAAAAATACCCGTACCCGGCTCCATACCTATGCGGGTAACAAATTTAATCCCCATTTCTGTACTTGCTGGGTACCTGTATACCCATACCCACACTCGTAACCCGCACTTTACTTATGTGTAAAGTCAATAAATTAATAAAAAAAATAGTAATTGGAAAAATTGCTATAACCAAATTAAAAATTCACTCTTAAATCATTTAAACATAATATTAAATTATCTAAACTTATCATTAAATCATCCAAATATAACATTAAAAATATCCAAACATAAAATTAAATGTATCCAAACATAATCTTATATCATTCAAAAATAAGTTATAACAAAACAACATTAGAAACATAGTCATCTAAGAGTGCAACAAGTAATAGGAGGGAGATAAGTTGATGACGCGGAGAGCATAGGTAAGCTGCATGCATCAAACGTGAAGAATAAAGTTGCAGCACAACAGATGCAAAGAATAGGGAAAAGGAAATTTTATTTTTTAGGGTTTAGTAACTTCAGTTGTTATATTTTATTAATTAAATTAATAAATTAATACAAAATAAAATTATAATTATATATATGTAATATTATAATAATTAAATATTTATATATATTAGTATGTACGGGTATGGGGCGAGTTGGGTACTATAGTAGCCATACCCGCTAAATTTTGCGGGTAATGACTCGTCCCCGAACCCATCCCATTAAGCAGGTAATTTCCTTCCCTATTACGGATATATTTTTGCGGGTACCCGTAGCCTCCAAGCACAATTTCCATCCCTAGGTTCCACTACCGTCACCACCCACCACCACTGTCATCACCACCACCATTGTCACTGCTACCACCATCACCGTTGTCGTCACCATTGCCACCATCACTGCTGCTGCTGCCTCCATCACCACCACCATCATCACTGTCACTGCCTCTACCACCACTACCACCACCATTGCGATGGTGGTGGTGGCGGCAACAGCGATGGCAGCGACGGTGGTGGTGGAGGCAGTGACAATGATAGTCTCATAAGAGGTGCTTAATTGGTTTTAATCTCAGCCACAAATTTGTTTTAATTATGATCCAAGGGCTATCATTGAAAGTTCTCATTTTCTCATTGTAAAAGTTTCTCATTTGAAACGTTCCCTACATATATATATAAAAGAGTGAGAGAATTGATTCTGACATTTTTATTTATTTCTTATCATAATTAAAAATACAAATAAATTATTATATCAATTTTATAATTTAGATAATAATAATAATTAATAAGAAAGTTGAAGTGATATTATTACAAACCCAAACTAGGGTAAATCTAGCTATTCATTGTGCAGAGGAACAACCAAGAAGAAATGAAGAAAACAAATTAGAGGTCCATGGAGAATTTTCTAGCTTGGTTCCAATGCTCTTAGGGTTTAGAGAGAGGGGGAGGCTTTTGTTTTTGTTTTTTTTTTGCAGGGGGTTCAGATTTCTCTTCATAAATAACTCGCCCCTCATTTAATGTTATATTTGAGCTTTCATTAAATGAGTTGTCCTTAAGTTGCTTAGCAAGAAATCGCTTTCGCTGAGCAGATCCTTCAATTTGTGGCTTTAGAGTACATGTTTCGCTCAGCAAGAACTACTCTCACTAAGCGAATCCTTCATTTTAGAGAACTCTACTATCTGGAGCTTAAGTATTCACTGAGCGAATAACCTGCTTGCTCAACGAATTCTAGTCAGCACTAATCTTTTTGAACAACTCCAATCCCTTTTCTTCAAATCCTACAAAAATGAATAGAGATCAGTAGTAAAATGTTCAAATTCACTAAGTATAACTACTGATCCAATTTACTTACATTTGTTAAATTTCAAGGTCAATTAAAGTCTTAATTAAGGAAAAAGGATAAATATATGTATAAATACACACCTAAAAAGTATGTACAAATGCCAATCATCACCTAGTACCGATTTTCTGGCCAAATTGGTTAATATAATCTAGTTTTCAAAATTATGGTTCTTACATAAATAAACATCACCTAGAAAAATGTGACTATTAATGTCATAAAAGAACATAAATAAACATCAATTGTTTTAATGTGAATATTCATGAAAGACACAAATGGAATAATGTGATTATTTAAGAAACATAAATAAAAATTGGAATGATGTAACTCTTTATAATTGAAATGATGTAACTCTTCGCACACAGATACAAGTTATTTACAAATAAAGATATTTTCCATGAAAAACATTCATTCAAAACAGCAAACAAACTCAATAGACTTGTAAATTCATTTACTTTTATCTTTGAGTGCACAAAAGAAATTAAAAAGAATATTTTATAATCACCATTGCTATATTGAGTGAGCTTGAGTTCAAACCATACTCTAGCATCTTCAATGCATTGTATACTGAAGAAAAAATTGCCATTAACCCAATGGCACCTATGGTTTTTGAAATAAGTAGGGATGAATTAAACTTAAGAGAAAATGCTTATCCATACAACATCATGTACAACTTCCTTTTTATCTCTTCTACCCTTAAAGATCCATTCTCACCAACATGAAGCAAAAAAAAATAAAAATACATAATAATAATAATCAAGAAGATGAAATCATTCACAAGAAGGAGTTTTGTTCAAATTGAATATCATTATAGATAAAACAAATCATGATTACCACCATTGAAACTTGACAACTAAACGTCACGAACCTAGTATCAAAATTTCATCTCAATCTGACAATGAGACTACCTTATGTGTGAAGCAAAAATTTTCCTTTTTATCCTTTCTCACCAACTATTGTTCTTACTTGAGTGATCCTTACTCTTTCGTGGCAAATTCTACCATGAACCCATTAAAGATATGGTTCACGCATGAACCAACAAATTTGAACTTATGTGGAATATGGTTCACCGATGCGGATAATATTTAGTACCATTAGATATATTCTAAAATAAATTAATGGTGTTGATTATGAATGCATCTAAGGTGAAGTACCTGAGTTGGTGGTACACGGGTGAGGGTGTGTTTTGACTAGTAATAGCAGGTTTTTGATAGGAAGAATAAATAAATAAAAATTATAAATAAATAGTTCAAAATTACTTAAAAACCATTGAAAGTTTTGAATTTGTAATAAGGTGTAGTCAATCGAAGCTACAGTATTCGGTGGAAAATCTCAAACAAGGCCACGAGCTTTATTGAGAGGAGGAAAATCTCGTTCAAACAAGGCATGAGCTTCATCAAGCGATGTGAGCGTGCTCCTTCTCTTTTTGCCTGCAACTCTCATCCTTCCTTTGCATCCACCCTTGCGTTAGCACTTAGGGTTTGTGGCGAACAACCCGCTGCTAGCAGCGCAGGTGGGAAGAGTGTGGGGCATTTCATTGCCTCGGACTTGAAAGGGAAGGGGGTCTTGTGAGAGGTGAGCTCAACATTATGTTGAATGACAACCTAAACATCATCGAAGACACCAAAATCCCCGCTGCCATACCCACCATCAAACACCTCATCCAAAATGGTGCCAAAATCATCCTCTCTAGCCACTTAATACTTTCGGTTTTGAACATTTTATAATTATGAAGTTGTTTTATTTATCTTTTTTTATCTATTACTTTGCTTAGATTAAGGTTTTGGGTTTGGTCTTTAGTTGGTGAATACTAATTTGGAAGTATTCCTTCCTTGATTGGTCAAATGGAACCATTTGAATGCTAAGATCAAAAGGCATGGTAGCCCCATGAAACCCAGTCAGTTTGTCACTGTACCTTCCAACTGTTCGAGGAAATGTTCCAACAAAGTGACTCTCTAATATACTTACTGTTATATTCACAATGGTGCTTACTAATTAAATTCTGTTTTTTTTTTTTTTGTACTTCTTTTGTTTCTCTCCTTTTTTGCTTAGCTATCTTAGTTATTGAGTGGAACATGCAGAGGAAAACACCATCCCTTGATTAGCTTCTTAGCCCTTTATTTGCTAATTTGATTTTTCAGTCATCACAATCCTCTAATCATTTCTTAAAATGATTTATTTTAACTTCTACATTGGCATTCTATAAAATTTAAACTCTCACGTTGACTTCAGCCGATAAAACCATAGATTATAGATGCTATATAGGATGATACCTATAATTAACTACTTGTTACCTCCAAAATCCAAATTGTGTCGACCTTATATTGTTGTAGGTAAGTGTATAAAAAACCAAAGCTCATTAGTCATATATCAAAGTCAGGTTTGAATATGTAACACTTCTATTTTAAAATTCAAGTTAATATTTTCTAAGAAATTGTGCATTTAATTACAGCAGACACTGCATGTCTGCATATAAGAATACGAATCTGCAGTTACCCTTTCTGCTACTGTTTGGCATTCAAGTACTATGATGGTTGATTCACTATCCATTAATATTGATTCTTCACCTAAGTCTGAATTATCCACTGAATGAGCACACAAAACTACTCGTGAGGCTCAACACTCTCCATCTAACATCCAAAAGGTAGGTAGCTCTAAAGCATAATGTATACCTTGAAAATAATCAAGATGCACCATAATTATATCATTGTAGCAATCTTATGCAAGATCAATTTCTTGTTATTTTCCTATGTGTTTATTCACTCTATTGTCTAACTCCACCTTTGCTTGTGTAGGCTATTGCTGAGCTCGTTGGTACATACATTCTGATATTTGCAGGATATAGAGCTGCTCTTGTAAACGAGAAGTTGCCACTTACAGTAGTAGGCATAGCAATTGTTTTGGGTCTAGCTCTCACAATGGCTACATATTCTGTTGGTCTTGTTCATTATGAAAGAATTATTACATTGGTTAGGCAGGAAATGCAAATGATACTGTTCAAGAAAGAGCTCAAAATCAAAGGGTTTGAAAAGAAGTTTAGAATCCTTGATGCAGTGGTTTTGGATTGGATGACTAAGTATAACAAAGAGGATGCACTTTTGACAATTGTGATGCCAAAAATGGAAGTGGGAAAAGGAGTGAGTGAAATTGAGGAGGTGAAGGAAGAACCAGAACCAAGCGTACCAGAAAATGTTGTTGATAGTGTGACACCAGAAGAACCTAGAGCAAAGTGTACCAACTTTGGTGCGTTATCCTAATCAAGTTGCTCTTGAGAGGTTGTTTAGAGTTGATGACATAAGAGTGGGTGCCACTTCTCGGAAGGCAATACCTACTCTAGTTGAGCTGCTCAAACCAATTCTAGAACGCCCAGGAGCACCATTTTTAGCACTTGGGCTTTTGACTCAGTTTGCTGTAGATTGTCCATCAAATAAGATTGTAGTGGTTGAGGCAAGGGCCCTACAGGCACTTTCTAAGTACCTTTCACTAGGTCCACAAGATGCAACAACAGAAGCTACTACAGATCTGTTAGGAATTATGTTTAGCAGTGTAGAATTACGGAGACATGAGCCAGCATTTGGAGCTGTTACTCAACTTATAGCCTTAATTTGGCAACGTACTCTGGCTTTCCTCTTATGTAGGGGAAGATTTTGGAAGAGACTTTAGCCATTTTTTGTAAGTTGAATTTTAGATTAGCTGGTTAGAAGAGTAAGCCTGTTAACAAAGCAACCGATTGAGTTTGGCCACCTCAATCCTTCACTTGGAATGGTATAATGTCTTGATTTTTTAGATGTAGTTTTTGAGTATAATAAAGAATATGTTTAGCAGTGCCAAAATACGGAGACATGAGTCAGCATTTGGAGGTGTTACTCAACTTGTAGCTGTCTTTTATATTGAAATCATGAAGATAATGCACTATGGCTTAATATCCTTTGAAAATGCAACTCGGAAACTTTTGACATAAGAATATGTATTTCCATGACTAACCTATCCAATGTTAAGAGCAAGATAACCTGTCCATTATCCATAAAATTATTACTTGTCGAAAACAATTTTAAATGTAAAGCATGATAATATGTCGCTACAACAGACAAACACATTCTTAAAATTATTATTAAGCAAGCATTCACACAAAACATGCAAAGATATATAACATAGACAAGTCGAACCACATAATTGAGAGCCAAGTCGAACAACATAATTGAGAACCAAGTCGAATAACAAAATTGGATGAAGGCCTTTATTTATCAGAATAATTAGAAGTGATCCCGTGACTGTGAGAGAAACGTTTCAGAATAGTACAACTGCAACATCTTCTACTTCAAGGGAATGACCGTATGAAAATGCTGATAGCAAACTATGTCGACGATCGGTCTGTAATGCAGGGATTGAGCCTTTAAAGGGATTATTTTAAAAAGAGCTTATTTGTCTTTTATACTTTTAAATATAATTCCATTTAAAATTTTAAAATATTATTACCCACTATTCCTGTGGTCCACTCGTGAACCATAGACGCCCTCTTTGTACCCTAATCTAACCCTTCACTTAACAACTGATACACAGTACAAAAGTCTGATGTTTGGGTCCTTCTCCATAAGAATGGGAGATCACCCCTAACAAAAATGCCCAACGGAATTAACTAAACAATCATACAAGGGAAAGCAACACCTAAAATATCATCCCTAAGGAGTGGAAAGAAAGGAGGAATCTAGGAAATGACATAAAGAGACCTTAGTGACCTGGATTCGCAAGTTGATCCATAGTTTAAGGTAGGTGTATGACACAATATAACATCCTAGCCAGAGTGAGATGCTTGATAATAAACATGATAATCAACAGACAAAATACTTTTAATCTTAATTGCACTTACAGTCTCTAACATATTATTTGTGATTTTTGTTTCTAAAATTCTAATTGTGCATACTTGGTACTCATTTTTGCAAATTTGCACATTTGGTTCTCATTATTTTGCCATTTGAACACTTTGCCCTCAACTCAAAGTTGACAACAAGATCCACAAATTTCCCAATCCCACAATGAGTTGAAAGCAAGCCTATGATACGTGCAATTTATGTTCCATTACATAATATTTAAGTAGTTGTCCCATATATACTTGCATCAAGACGGATCACTTGATATTGTATTTTTACGGGACCAAGTAGGTTAAAGGGATGGTGTTCTGTAGATTTGATAACATTTAGTAAAATGGTATTGCTTTGGGGGAACCTTCTAATATGATATTATCTATTGAGGAAATATCCCAATTATTAAACGAGTATTGGCATCCTCCGTAGGCACATCTACAGTTATAAAACCGAAGAGTTGATGGTATAGTGAAAAGTGAAAACACTTCACAAAAATAATGGTACAATGAGTATCACATTAAAAAAAATAAAATCCACATTAGTAATCGTCACCCTTTGATATAACTTCTTTGCATGTTGGTCGAAGTAAGATTGTATGTTCGAATTGTGAAACATAGCTTCCTTTCACGTCACATAGAGGAGGATAAGGCTGCATGAAAAAGAAAAAAAAAAAAATAGTCCTTCACACGAATAATTTCAAACAGTTAAAATTAAGAAAACAGCAACATACAAAATTAAAAGATATATTACATCAACTCGAAGTAGAATACGACGAATAACCTATAAAGCATGAACACCATTTTGGTATCGAGTATATTATCAAATATATTCAACACAAACAATTGCAATTGACAACACGTGTTAGACACATGTCAATCTGTGTCCCATTAAACAATTCAGCACACAGCTCAGATCCAGCCATCTAAAATCTAATTTTTTTTCCAGCTGTACTTATACATGATGCTAAGTTCGTTTAAGAATTTTTCTCAAAAAATGTAATATAAATGATGCTCCAGCTTTTTGGGAGGGGCTGACAGAATACTAGTACTGGTACATATGACATGTCAAGTTATAGACACGCATCCAGTCGCTTGTCCCTATCAGTGTCCATGCTTCATACTTAGACTAAATGTATAGTCCTAGAGACACATGTATATAAAGTTACAGGATACTGGATGATAATGTTTTGACAAGTATAAATAGTTTCATTTACGTTCAAAAGAACACGTAATTATGTTAACCAGAACTTCATGTCTACATTGAAATGGAACCTGCTAACGGATTTGGGGTTAAAATATTGGATCAGAACGAAGTCAAATCAATCAAAGCTATCAAATTATCAATAATGTAAACTTTCAGGCTACAGTTCACAGCTACCAAACACTCCCTTAGACACCATTACTACTAATTGAAACCATTACAACATGCAATTAATTTATTTTTTTTAAAATTTAAAAAATCTTTATACCCACAAAATTTCTGGTGTTTACAACTCCTGAAGCGTACCTGAACAATGCCAGCGTCACACAAGTTCTTTAATGCCATTAAGTATTTAGTCTCTCCAAGGCGATCTAAATACCGCCTACAAAAGGCCAAAGTAGAGAAGTTTTTGTTAATAGTTGCTAACAGTTGCTTCGCTCTAGGCAATCTCAGTGGGATATGACCAATATCAAAATTTTTCATGTAGTGGCTGCACTCCAGATCTTCTCGTACATATCCTTTCCCTGAACATAACATACATAGTATTTAAACACCAATTCCATCCTGTATTATTCAATGGCAATATAACAATGTAACACCCAAAGAAACTACTATTACCCGTTGATGCAAAGGTTTCAATAGCAAAAAATTCACCCTCTTCCATCTTTGTCTGCTCCCCGCCTTTCACAATAGGAACAGATTTTCCAGCATGGATTTGGTAGCGACCAATGCTATGTCCATTCAAATTCCGTATACTCTTAACTGCAATAACATTCACATTGCAATATATATCACGTTCAATATGATACACAATACTGGTAAATATTATGATAGGAATATGCAAACAAATATCATATATTATATAACAGTGGGAAAAATAATTTTCAGCCATTTTCACAACTTTTAGACCCATATATCAACAAATTAAGGCATCAATAGTTATGAATGAAAGTAAACAACATTGTTGCCAATACTGACGTCAATTGGGGATGGATCTCCCATTTATAGAAGATCAACCTCAGGTTACTGTGTTCTCTTTGGGGAAATCTTATTTCATGAAGTAAGAAACACATTGTTATTACTAGATATAGCGCTAAAGCTAAATTCCAAGTTATGGCTCTCACCATTCGTGAATTCATGGATAAAACAAATCTTAGAAGAGTTAAAGTATTGTGAAATCCCATGAATAAAGCAACCACAGAAATTGATTGCCATTTTATTCGTGAAAAGATTGGTTCCTAGTTTTTCTCATTTCAGTCTCTTGAATGTGAATAATATCAACAAGGAAAACATGTTCAATCTTCATTTCCAAATAAAGGAAGTAGTTTAATTTTCCTTTCAAAATAATTGACTCAGACAGTTGGGGCCCAGCTGTGTTAGTTCCACCATAAGCTTTCATTATTTTTGTAACTTTCGTTGATGACTTCTCAAGGTGTACAGTTGGATATACTTAATATAAGTTTAAATTGTTTGAAATCATTCAGAATTTTTGCTCAAGTTTCTACTTGATTTGGTCACTCTACTAACATTTTAAGGAGTGATAATGTGTTGTAAATACAGTTGATATTTAGGATAGGAAAATTTAGGGCTTGTTTACTTTGAATATTTTCTGTTTTCATTTTCATAAAAAAAAGAAAATGATAGTAAAAATGTTTTAGATTTTAGAGAACATTTTCTAAAACCAACTCAAAATTGAAAATAAAAAAGTTATGTTCTGCATTTTCTTTAACACTGATTGAAAACATTTCCAATTGAAAACACAGTGGCAACAAAGTAATTATAATAACATTGAGTCTTTTGTTTCTCATCTGCGGACTCCAGTTGCACCAATTACCAAGTCACAAGCACCGCTGACTTCGTTAACATCACTGACCTCCACAGTGGTATGGTAAGGTCAGCTTCGGCACCAAAAACAACAACAGCACGCTCTCTGCAAGTTTCATCAAATTCGTGGAAGAAATCGCCTACAACATCTCCATCATCCAAATCAGTAAACTTCTCCCCCTCAGTCGCAGTGGAAGCCCTTGCACTCGTGCCTAGCCAACAAAACCCCACTGACATTATGTCCAAAGAAAGATGCAAAAAACACTTTTTGCCTCCCTCAACACGCTCTCCACATTCACCAACAACCTTGACGACTGGTTAACAGTTTTCTGCCCCGTCGATGACGCGTTCAAGAAATTCCTTCCTAAGTACAAAAAACTAACTGCTTTCGAAAAGGTTGAGCTTCTCTTGTTCCATGGCGTGCCGATGTAGATGTTCCTTGCAATTTTGAAATCAAATAACGAACTTCAAAACATGCTTGCGACCAATGGAGCTAATAAGTTTGATTTTACAGTGGTGAAGAGGTTATTCTTAAGACAAAGGAGACCACTACGAAGATCACCAACACGCTTATTGATGAACAGCTTCTTGCGATTTTCCCTTCATACTTTATGAAATTTTGAAAATAAAAAGTTAGGAAATAGAAGTCAAGAGAAACACATTTTCAATATTTTTGTTTCCTGAAAATAAAAAATAACAAATCAGAGCAAACATATTTTCTAGGTTTTGAAAATTTGAAAATGAAAATAGTTTTGAGAAAATGTAAATAGAAAATAAAAACAGAGAACATTTTCTCAAACCAAACAGCCCTTTATTTTTCAGTTTAGTTTGTACTTTATCTTATCTTAGATAAAAGATAAACCAAAAGTAGCTATTTTATCTTTTATTTCCATAGATAAAAGATAGTTGTTTTATTTGTATATATATGGGTACACATGCTATAACCCCCAACATTAAATAAAAAACATTTTATTCTCTTTCAACTTGGTATCAAAGCTCCCAATCTTGGGGGCTCTGTTTTCGCTGCGTAGTACCATCACCCTTGCTGCTGCCACTGCCGCCTATAGGATTGGTGGTCAAACTAGGAGGTGCAACTCCCCTTTGTATTGATAGTAGATTTTTTAGTGTTTCTTGCCGCAAATTTGCTTCTACGCTTCCCTATTGTCTTGATTGAGTCATGGCAGAGGAAATGGTCATCTCTTTGGGTCTTAATGATCTTAGTAAGCTTTCTAGCACTTGCTTCATGACCATGAAGGGTAAAAGTTCTTTCAATATTTCGAGTTCTATTCCTCCAAATATTTAGATCCTTGACTCTAGGGCAACGGATCATGAATCCTTTTTCTTCGACCTTTACATCATACTCTGCATTGTCTAGAAAGCAACTCATTATAATTAATAATGGACATCATGTTCCTGTTGTTGGATCTAGCAACATCCAACCATCCTTATCCTTCCACAATGTCCTCCATGTTCCTAATTTGACTAATAATCTTATCTCTATACATCGACCTAAACAAGATTTGAATTGTGTAGTAACCTTTTTTATTCTCGTGTATTTCAAGAACTTGCCACAGGGAAGACAATTAGACTTGCTATAGGTGGGTAATACTTATTGTAGCACATGAAGATTGATGGTGGCATCAATAAAAAGGTATTGTCTTCTAGTCAACAGGTAAACTCTGAGGCTTAGGCATCTTCCCAAATTAGGTTTCACTACAAGCGTCTTGGACATCCAACCTTTAGTAACTTAAGTCTTTATTTCCTCATTTGTTTATAAAAGAGTCAATCAAGGTTTTTCACTGTGAAGTTTGCCAGTTTTCAAAACACCATCACGTCCTCCTAGTAACAATAAAAGTCTTGCACCTCTTGACCTTGTTCATTCTTATGTGCGGGGGCCTATTTTTGACTTTATATTTGGGGCTAAGTGGTTTGTGACATTCATTGATGATTGTACTTGTGCGACATGGACATTTCTTATGAAAAATAAATCTAAGGTTTGTCAAATACTTGTCGATTTCTTCTATCCTGTTAAAAAGCAATTTGGAAAGTTTATTACGAGATTCTAGTCTGACAGAGGTACAAAATATGTCAAGCTAATTTTTTCAAGTTTCTTAAAGATAATGGGATTATTTATGAGCTAATGTGTGTTAATAACCCCCAACAAAATAGGGTTGCATAAAGGAAGAATCATCATCTTCTTGAACCCGTTTTTGCATTGGGTTGAAAATCCCAACCCAACCCTGATGGGTTGGCAAGTTGGGTTGGATTGACTCACCAACCCATTAAAAAATTATAAAACATTTAATAATTCTATTTGTCTTAAATTTTCTCCAAATTTTATGATCAAATATAATTAAAAAAGAGAAAAAATGTTATAAAACTAATAAATCAAGGAACCTACTTAATACTTGAGAGATGATCATAAACTTTAAGCTATAATTTTTATTTGTCTTAAATACTAATCACCACAAAAATTTGCCTTGGGAATTTACATATTTAAACAAAGAGAAGCTATAATCTCAATCACTTTAAAGAGTAAACTTCAATTTAGTCCATGAGTTATAAAATTCCAATATTCCATGAGCTAAACCCTAACATAATTCACGAAAAAAAAGGGGAGGGGAAAACCCAACAAGTTAACCCAACCTGTCATTTGACCTGTTGGGTTGGCAAGTTAGGTTATGCGGCTTGGAAGGTTGGAATGCACATCACAACCCAACCTGTTTGATTTGCGTATATGGGTCGACCCGCTGGCTCAAACCCATTTTGACATCCCTACTAAAAATGCTATCGATGACATGCCCATTACTCTGAGGAAAGGAAAGAGATCGTGTGCTAGGCATCCTATTTCTTAGTTTGTACTGACCATCTCTCTACACAACATTAGAGTTTTATTGCAGCCATTGATGCAATCAAAACTCCTACTTCAGTCCAACAGGCTATGAAAGATAGGAGTTGGGTTCAAGCCATGAATGAAAATTTGAGGACATTGGATAGAAACTCAACTTGGGAGATCATTGACAAACCAAAAGATAAGAAGGCAGTGGGATGCAGGTGGATATACACTGTGAAGTATAGATCTAACGCGACCTTAGATCGAT
This sequence comes from Spatholobus suberectus, assembly GCA_004329165.1. NCBI lineage: Eukaryota > Viridiplantae > Streptophyta > Magnoliopsida > Fabales > Fabaceae > Spatholobus > Spatholobus suberectus. The sequence goes on along the minus strand of CM014736.1, from coordinate 166,593 downwards.
ACAAGGGGAGATTGGTTGCAACGGGGTACACTCAGACCTATGGAATAAACTATGAGGAGACATTTGCCCCAATAGTAAAGATGAATACAGTGAGAATTTTTCTTTTCCTAACCACCTATTTTGGCTAGGATTTGCAATAGTTTGATGTTAAAAATGCTTTCCTTCATAGAGACCTGAAAAGGACTTTCACATGAAGATTCCTCTAGGATTCAATTCTCATGGTGGAAAAAAATAAGTGTGTAGGATCAAGAAGGCTTTGTACAAACAATCTCCTCGAGCATGGTTTGGAAGATTTTTCTGTGCAATGACAACCCTGAGATACAGAGTCAAGGTGATCATACTCTTTATAAAGCATTCTCCTAATGGCAAACTCATTATTCTCGTAATCTATGTAGACGATATGATCATTGCAAGTGATGACGAGATAGAAAAACATGCTCTGAAGGAGAAGTTGGCAACATAGTTTGAGATAGAGTTGGGAAACCTAAGTATTTCCTTGGGATAGAAGTTGCCTATTCCAAAAAAAGGTCTCTTTATCTCCCAAAAGAAGTATGTACTCAATCTTCTAAAAAAATAGGGAAATTGGGGTGTTAGATATTCGTTGTACCAATTGAACAGAACCACAAGATTAGAAATGAAGAAAGTTCAACAGTAAAAAAGTCCTAATACCAGAGATTGGTGGGGAAGCTAATTTATTTATCCCCACTAGACCAGACATTGCTTATGTTGGTAGTGTGGTCAGCCAATTTATGCATGATCCCCATGAAAGGCACCTGCAGGCAGTTGATAAAATCCTCCAATATTTGAAGGCAAGTCCAAGAAAAATGATTGTTAAAGAGAATGGGTACATTGTCCATGGAGGTATATATAGATGCATACTATGCTAGGTCAGTTATAGATAGAGGGTCCACCTCTAGATACTGCATGTTTATGAGAGGAAATTTAGTAACATAGAGGAGCAAGAAGCAAAATGTAGTTGTTTGGTCTAGTGCAAAATTTCAAGCTATGGCACATGGTATATGTGAGGGGTTATGGATGAAGATTATTATTGATGATCTCAATGTAAAATATGAAAAACTTGTTTTGTGATAACAATTCAGCTATTAGTATTGCCCATAATTCAATCTAGTATGACAGGACAAAGCACATAGAGATTGACAGGCACTTTATCAAAGAAAAATTGGACAGCGGTCTTATAGTCATAGCACATGTTCCTATGGGGCTCCAATTGGTAGACGTGTTCACCAAGGGGCTCCCTATAGCAAAATTTCATGAACTTATTGGCAAGTTTGGAATGATTGATATCCATTCACCAACTTGAGGGGGAGTGTTGTAAATACAGTTAATATTTAGGATAGGAAAATTTATCTTTTAGTTTATCTTTTAACTTTTATTCCCATAGATAAAAGATAGTTGTTTTATTTGTAAATTTGTATATATATGGGTACACATGTTGTAACCCACAACATTGAATAAAAAAAAGTTTCTTCTCTTTCAACTTAATGCAAAAGAATATTTTTGCAGCCTCATTCAATTTTATTATGTCCTCCAATGGCATGATTCATCAATCTAGCTGCCAACATACATCACACCAAAATAGTATTGCAGAGAGAACATCATGGTGTCACACTAAATGCTAGTCTTTTCTTGCAAAGTGTCACACTCAGAGGACATCCTGGTGTTGTGTTGTCTTGTTTGTGGCTCATGGTTTCTTGGAGGATGACTGATAGTGTATATGCTAGTCTTAGAGTTGTAATCTGTTACATAGCTTACAGCTTTATATCTGTAATCTGTTAGAACTAACTGCAGTCAGTTATCCTGAGCTGGCAGTTAGTTAGATGAAATGTAAATTTTAAATTTTTTTTCCATTCCTAAAATTCAATGCATGCAATATAGATTGAGAAATATATGATTCAAATAAAATGACCACAAAAAATATGCACAACCATCCTACAAGCATCATACCTTGATACACCTTCCCGTTAATCTCAACTTCGTAAGACTCCATGACCTCTTGAATTGCAGCACCAATGTCACAAAGGCGCACATCGATTCCAGCTTCCTAGATGGTAAGCCACAACATGTTAGAGGAATCAGCAAACTACATGATTTAATTGGTGCATACCCAAAACATCACACCACACAGATCAAACAAAAAAATCTTTGTGAAAATAAAATTGAGTATTCCTATTCTGATATTCAGAATTGTCTGACTTTATTAATTGACCAAGTAACATCAGCTACACAACGTAATACCCCTCATTTGACATAGGGTTAAGCATTTTGTCCAGAATGTACCTTAATACCCGTATTGGTTGCTTCACGAGAGGCTTCAAGCAGTGGATCAAACATGGGGTTGAATGCCACCGTAAAAGCACAGTCAACTATATATCCTACAAACAAAATTGAGGACAAGAGGTTCAACAGAGTAATATTAAAACATACACACTAATTACTAGTATTATTGCAGAAATACAAGATCGGATAAATTTTTTCCCGTGTATTACCATCTACATGGGTGCCAAAGTCCAATTTCATCACATCATCATACTGAAGTATAGTCTTATCTCCAGAATTTGGGGTCCAGTGAGCAGCAACCCTGGAAGAGTAAGAGTCTCATTTAAGAAAACAATTCTAGGAAGAAACCACAAACAACTAAAGCATTTTCCAACTACATGAGGTCAGCTACTAACATCAGACAACCATTACATTACATCAAAAACCAACTCTTCACGGGGGTCATTTAAATTTAAATCAATTTAAATCCATATAATGGTTTCACTGGGAATTTTCCTGGTCATCCTCTACTCTAATTATTAGGCTATCCTTTATTTGATCAACTTTACTAATTGGGGCTTCCACCAATCTTTCTCACATTCCAAATCATCTAAGGCATGATTTTGCCATCTTTTTTTCTTAATAGGTGACATTTCTTCATTTTCTCAAATACATTCATTTCCATTCTTAATTTTTCTTTTATAATCACTCATCCAGCATAACATTCTCATCTTCTGATATTTAGTACCATAAAGCAAGAAACCACAAAACATAAGGGAAAAGTAGAAAACCATAGTATAATGTGTTACCAATTTAAAGAGCATCCTGTGGGGAATGCAATGCCTGCTTGCAAGCCATCTTCTGATATTAGCTTACGAACAGTGTTCTCCAATGTTTCACATAAGTCAGTCATCAACATTCCAGGCTTTAAAATGCCTTTCATATATTTGCGAACCTACTTCAACACAAAGAAAGTCAAGTATATATACTGAGATACTGTCATAACACCAAGCTTTATCAAAGAATAAATTTACTTCTCAACAACTTTTCACTTGAATGTAAAAGAAAATCAGATGAAACAGCAAGGGAAATAAACAAAACGAAAATAAGACTTTATTTCCTCATGATAAATCTAATGGAAGTACAAGGAATAAGAGAGCAAAGATAAAACATTTTTCTTGTTTGGTCGTATATAAAAAAGGAAAACAAAATTGAACATTGGAATACTATTACTATTATATTCTTGACATATTTTCTAATCACTTGGTAAAATAGGTGATTTGATTTACATTAAACCCAACTCTCTCTGAATGTTTTCCACGAATTCTAGGAGAATAAAAAATAGGGGGTCAGACCCACAATAATTTTCCCTCCACTTTCCACTCTTCATTTCCTCCTCCCTATCCAAACAATAAACAGTGACAATCTTGTCCAATTTTTTTTTTCAAACTGGCCATCAAAATAAAGGGTTAATGCTGGAAAGTAAAACCAAAATTACAACCTGACGATGAACTTCTGCTGCTCGACGAACTGAATTATATAATGGTTTCTGCAGGCGCTCCAGTTCTCTCTTCTCCTCTGATGTAGTTCTCCATAGGTTACTGGCATAAAGATTTCCAGCATGATTACAAAGATATTTGAAAATTTACACAGAATATTTCAAAAAAGCTTGGGACTCAAACAGTTGTTAATGTTGTTCAACACAGCAAGTGTTTCATCTTATGTACTCCTTTGTTGGCAAGTAAGTCCACTCCAGAAGTATGCTTCTTTCATTCATTTGGTTTGATTCAGATTTGAGGAGGGTCTCAATAGCTTTGATAAGTATTTATGGGTGAGCAAATGAGGATTATTATGTTTCCTAATACTCCAAGATTCAAAAAATTTAACGAATTTCATTTTATTTTATTTTTTCAAAATCCTAACAAAACATAAGCTTTGGGACCATAATCTCTTTGTGCAACCTATTTCCAGCCAAAGCAGTTATTGGTGAAATGTAGTGTGGAAAATCCGCATCCAAAATCATTACAGCATTATAGCAGGTCACACAATGGCTACTGTAGCGAATACAACAGCCACATATTTTAAAAAAATGAAAACTGTAAAGCATGCACAATTAGGCTTAAATATATTTTTGGTCACTATAAAAATACCCAAGTTTGGTATTAGTCCTCTATAATTTGGGTATTGGTTTGTGTTGTTTTTAAATAGTGAACTTTTGATCTGTGTTATTTATCATAGATTTGTTAAGTTTTGACTCTTGAAATGTCAAATGGACTCCCAACTTCAATTTGCCATGCATCTCATATCATCCATATAAGCATTCCAAATTTTGGTTTTAGTCTCTCATAAATTAGGGCATTGGTTTGTAGTGGTCATTATCTAAAGTGAGTGCTTTTGTTTGTTGTAACATCTCTCGCCTAATCATCTTCTTTCCCCCTCTCTTTTACAACAGTTCACGGACCTCTCCATGAATGTGGAGTCCAAGTTCATAATATACCCATTGTTGCTGTAGGAATCTGGCTCTAGATACTTGCTGGTGAGATATTGTGCAGTAGTAAAATCTCTCAAGCACATCTGCAAAGGTACCAACCTGTGGCTTGTGGCCAAACTCAACAATTCTGGCAGTTTGGTAAACAAACATGCTCATGTTGGGTTTCCAGTCTTGGCAGCATGATTGGAAATAGGACTGAAAATTCATGAACATTTTGAGTTCTTACAATGCTTAAAAACACTGCCACAAGCGTTTGGCAGTGCACAATCTCTGTCCAGCCTAGCTCTAGAACAATAGAGCTGCTCAAGCTGCTATTGACTCCTGTTACCAGTTAATAAGAATCTTATTCTACACAAGCTTCTATTTCCTAATCACATTTTGGAGTCCAAGCTCTCCTCCAAGGAGGAATTCTTTCATTCCTCTTTTGTTATTTCCAACACTTTGTGAGGAGTATAGGTAGTTAACAAATTATGCATCTATCTCCCTAATTAAAAAGTAGTTTTATTATGTTTTTTATAGTGCAAAGCTTAGCTACTTGCTATTACAGAGGGGTTTATTTAACAAAAAAGCTTTGGTTAGACAATATACTTCCTCTGTTATGGCATTTCTTTGTTTTTTCCTTTTCGAATGTCGAAAAATCAAAGAAAAAGAAAAAAGGGGAACAGAATTCACTTTACTCAAATTCAAATCAAATTTGCAAGGAAAATGTCAGATATTGCTGAAATTTATTCATCATCAACTTACTCATCTTTGTACCGCTGAGTTTCACCTTCAGGGAAATCTCCAGATGGGAAAAGGTCAAGAACAGAAATTGATGGAGGATCAGTCTGTTCTGTGAGTTCTTTCTTTTTCCTGATCGCGCAAAGATATAATTAGAACATTAAAATCAAGAGAATAATCATTAATGGCAGAAGAAGTCAAGTCCTCACTTGCTTTTAGCTTTCTTCTTTTTCTTCTTTGAAACTTCTGTCAGAAGAGAAAAATACATTCAAAATTAACATCAACATCAACATCATAACATATATATCAGGTACATAACGATATATACCCAGAATAGTTCAAAAGTAGAACATCACAAATTCACAACTTCGATCATAACAGCATTACTAAAGTAGTTTTATGTTCCTTACTAGTGAAATGCTTATGCAGGATGATATAGAATTACAAGGGATCCTATGTTTTGTGTTGATCATAAAATCATGATCATTTTAGAAATAGCATATCGTTTTAGTTGTAACAATGGTTAAATGAGGGCATCAAAACTGATAAAGTTTCTATATTCACTATTTTTATATATGGTTCTTCAAAGTGTATTACACCTACTATTATTTAATGGTATATCATAACTATAGAGAATTATGTTTCCAATAAGAAAAGAAAGGACAAGAAAAGCTGGGGGAGAATAAAATAACAGTCAAAACAGAAAAACCCAAATCAAGGAACATGGAAAAGGAAAGAATGCAGCAAGGAGGCTCAACCTATCTGCCTATTAGAAATCACAACCGTCTTACTATCCTCAGAGTCCAGTGCAGAACACCAAAGAACATGGTTGTCAAACTCACAATTTAACTTGTAGTCATAGAACTGTAGGGTTTATTATATTAGGTAGCGAAATCTAGTTAACTCACTTGAAAAACTCATTTGTGTAAACTTGGGTGGACTTGTGTAAACCCTCGTAGGCTCATGAGTTTGAAGACAACTGAACAAGACACAAGAATAGTGTTCCACCTCCAAAAAAGCCCAAAAAGAGTGTTCTACTACTTTTTGAAATAACTTAAAATGCAGTGTCACACAAGCTGAACAGTATGGCTTCAACCTTGCATGTGAGGATGCTAGCCATAGGTTAGCCATGGTCAGGTAGATTGGTGAAGATTCGCAATTCGCTAATATCAAACACTTGTGTCGTGACCATTTTTGTGACAGATCTGATCTTGAACCAATGAGCATCCACTTGAGCACCCACCTTGCCTGCGTGAGTGACCAAAATAGCCACTGCATGAACCATGAGAGTATTGCAAATCATAGGTCTATTCTTGTACGAGTTGATCTTGATTCTAAGGGACTTGCATGATATTGATTAAAAGAGACTCAACAAGAGAAGCTTTCTTGAGTTTTTCGAGTTTTGATTTGTGCAAAAAGAGCATGGATTCAATTTCAAGTATATCGCAAGGTTTTGCACAATACCAAATAATCGCAGCAAGAGCACTATACTCTTCAAGCAATCCATCAAGAAGAACAGCATCAAGATCAATGTTATCGATGGCGGATTATGTCGGCAAGCCAAAAATCCACCATATAAATATGGCAGATGGCATTGCAGTACATGGCTGAAGCATGGCAAGCCAAAATAAAAATATAATATATACATATAGGTAAATATAAAAAATATAAAAAATTTAGAAATTAGACAGAGAGATCATTGGGGGGTCGCCAGAGATGGTTGTCACCGTTGTTGGGGGGTGGCCAAAGATGGCTGTGACGGTTGCTGGGTATTAGAATGGGTGTGGTTCTGGTGCGGTGCTGAGCTTTGGTGTGGTGGTTGCTGGAGACGGCTGTGACAATAAACGAGTTATGAGGTGGTGCAGTGGTGGTCCAGGTCTAGTGCGATGGTTGTCCATCTTTGGTGTGGTGGTCGTCAAGCTCTGTTGCAGTGGTTGTCCTTCTCCAGCTCTGGTGCAATTTTGCAACCATACTGAGGTGGTCTGGTCGAAGCCTTTTTTTTTTTTTGCTTAAGGTTTTCTAACTAGTGGGATCTTATTAATTGTTTGGGCTAGGGTTTAGGTCAGGTCATAGACCTAACCCATTTTTTTGTTTCTAGAGTTTCTTTGGTTTGGGTTCGGGTGAGGTCAGACGACCCAACCTAGTTTCTCTCTGTTTAAAAGGTTTTCTGACTTTTTTGGGTTTGGATTGGGTTGGGTTGCATGACCCAACCCATTTGTTTTCTTATTTTTAGGGTTTCAGACTATTTTGGGGCTGGGTATGAGTCGGGTCACATGACCCAACCCCTTCATCTCTTCGTTCTCAACAGGCATTCCACCATAGCCTTTTTAGACCCATGTCCGCCTTGTGTTTTGCAGTCGCCACAGCCAGCTATCCTTGCCACACCACCATTTCATGGCGGCCTAAGTGATTTCCGCCATAGCGCTGCCATGGCTGCTATTTAATAACACCGATCAAGATGAACATGATTTGACAACAAATCCCCAATTGAAAGAAGAACATCAATAATGACTTGAACACAAGCCAACTTGGTGAAGGATTTTAATTTAGAATGAAGTTGCCTAGATTTCGCATTCATTTGCGTGTGGAAGAATTTGTGGATTTCTTCCAACACCTGCCAAAAATGAACACATTGAACCACTCATAGAAGAACTGCATCAGCGAGTGTCGATAATAGCCACATGAACGGCAGTGAATCTTCTTGTTCTCAATCGAAATACACAGGATTAACATCAAGCTCTCGATCTTGTTCGGTGAGATAGTGAGGAGGAATCATAAGGTTTACAAGAAATCAATGAAGCTTGTAACCGCAAATTACTCCTTCGTTTGTAGCTTCCCGGAAAAAATTTGGTGTCAAGTTTGAGGCTAATTTGTTGCACCAAGGGGTATAGGATCAAGCTTACAAGTGCCATTAGAGTGCAAAGCAAACATTTCATCCAACATTAATTGCCAATTGATATTAGCCATGGCCTCACCTATAGATTAGGGAATAGACACAAAATCCTAAGAAGCAAAAGAGAAATAGGAGGGAGATAAATAGTCATAATTTAAATTACAAGCATAAAGAGAATTAGGATTGCAAGAGGATCGAATACCTTTACAGAACGCAATGGAAAGCTTTAAGTGTAGGTGACGTACTTGGCATTGGAAATATAATAGTTTACTGTTATTATTGTGTTATGTTGTTATTCAGTTAGTCAGCCAGTTACATTTTGTAACTAACCTTTCATCTATAATTGACTGCTAAGTCAGTAGTCAGTAGGCTATAAATTTGTGTACCTTTACTTTCTAAGCAATGAATCATTTTATCCACTTTTCAGAAATCTACTTTCAGTTTCTCTCTCAAGTCTTTCTCTGTTTCTATCATGGTATCATAAGCATCTAAACTCACAATCCACCCATGGCTTCCTCACCTCTGAATCCAGAAACTCACCTAGAAAGACCACTATTAATTGTCGTTGGGTCTATAAAGAAGAATGGCCCAAATGGCAATATTGATCATTTAAAAGGCCACTAGGTAGCTAAGAGATATATATAGATCTTTGGCCTTGACTATGGGGACATGACTAAAATCACTTTGGTTCCCCTTTTTCTTGTCATGGCTGCCATTCATCATTGCCCTCCACGTCAATTGGACATTAAAAAATGCCTTCTTGCATGGTGAATTGTAGGATAAATTTATATGGACAATCCTCCCGACTTCACTACCACCAATGACTCTCACCTCATTTGCTGGCTATGTCATTCTCTCTATGGTTTGAAATAGTCCTCTTGGGCCCAGTTTGGGCATTTCAGTTTTGCCTTGTCACAATTTGGCAAAACCAAATATGAGGCTGATCACTATGTCTTTTTCATTCATTCTCCTACAGGCCATAGCATTTATCTTATTGTCTATGTTAATGACATTATCGCCATTGGCGATGATGAGGCTGGCATCCAAGGCCTCAATGACCATATATCCTGTTAGTTTCAGACAACAGTTTTGGGTCCTTTCAAATATTTCTTTGGAAGTAAGGCCGCCCAATCCTATTCTAGTGTTTCCATTACTCAATGCAGGTATGCATTGGACATTCTTGAAGAGATCAGTATGCTCTACTGTCCTTGTGATACTCCTACTGAAGAACAATTTGTTTTCTGATATTAGAATTGGTACATGTAAGTGTATAATAGCTTTACTTTGTATAGTAGCTAATACCGTGGCTAGTCTAACTACTTTTAAGTGTAACTGAGCTATCAACAGCTGCCTATTACCTACACTGTGCTGTGTCTGGTCCCAGCGCCAACTGTATCCAATTACTTCTGTTAGGATTGTCCCTCTCCTCTATATATGGAGCATCATATTGTAAAATTATTGATAGGTCAATATTAACAGATTTCAGTTTTCAAGTTCTCCCTGAACTTTCTCTTTCTATCTCAAGATTCTTCTCTGTTATTGTTTTGTAATACATGCAAGGTAGAACCCTATTTATAGAGTTCACTGATGTGACAAATCAGTTTGCTACAACAGCTAGTAAGACAGTTTGCTTAGCTGGACACTGAACTAACATCTAAGAAGAATACACACAAGTGATCCGCACAGTGGATAGAGTTCCACGCCATATTAACTATAGTATAGCAGCAATAGAAACATAACAGAGACAGGAAACACTCTAATAATAAATGAGACATACTTAAAGATGCAAGCAATTCAGTTCCAAGCAATAAACTAATGAATGGCAAACAACACACAACGCCACATACACGCCTCATTTTTCTTGAAGAAATGAAACCTTTAGATTGTGTCATGTGCAATGTTGTTAAATGGCGGTGCCATGGTGTGGCGGATTTTTTGCCAACCACCATAGGCAATTTGTGAAGGGAGGCCCGCTATGGTGGCACCATAGGCCGCAATGGTTGTTTCTATGGCGGAAGTTGGGCTTTCTGCCATCCGCCATTGATAACACTGGTCATGAGAGACCTCGCCAAGGCATAAGCATACACCCAGTATTTTGTAAGAACTTAGAAGAGCATATTCCATTAGAAAGTAGCAACATAACAATGCAAAAACAAATGGGGACTTGTTTCTACAACTACATATATTATACATGTGAGGAGAATAGCTATGAGAGGTGTTGAATTTGGAAGGGGGGGAAAGAGAGAGAGGATTTAGAGAACGGAAAATTTTTCTTATTCTTCTTGATTACATAGATTATGCAAGACATCCATATAAATAGGCTCTTAACAGAGTTAGTGGCAACTATTTCCTTAGCAAATACCCATGAATACTAAATGTGTTTGATCATGTGATACATGAATCTACTATTTCCGAACTACATCAAGTAGCATTAATCATATATTTAGTTTACATTTTATTTAGGGAATTTTCACGAACTCTTCAATCAGATTTTGATTATAAGCTATTTTGAATACAAAATAAGCTAATCTACACATGTTTACTAGCTTACTTGTGACTTCTTATTTGTTTTATGACATACGAGAGAAAATATGTTAGACTGGGCAAAATATGTTAAACTAGGGTTAAAATAACTATGTTGTGCATTTTCTTTCTGTGCTGTACAAGTGTACATCACAATATCGATGACCATTCAAAAACAAAAATCGCAATTTGACAAAACTGCTATATTTAAGAAAAAGAATTACAACTAGTTAGAATTTGCAAGAGATAAATCTTGCTGCAGGAAACAAAGGTATTTACCCTGTACATGCAAAAGAATTTTTTTATTGTCAGATTTTATAAGATCTGGCAAAAGCACACGAGAAAGGAAACATAGGAGAAAAAGAAAAATTGAATTACTCACAAACGAAATGAATAAGGACTCATATATCTTCTCAACAACAATGTTGTGCTCACCAATGATAAGCATGCCAAATGGCAATTAAACAATATTTATATTAGGTGATTAGGTGAATTCATTTGCACAAAATTACTACCTTTACGGTCATCTCCTTCTTTTTGTGATGGTAGAGAAAGCTCACCAGCCCCTTCTACACAACTTGGAAGCTCTGAGGTTCCATTTTCTTCAAGCAAGTTGTTTAATTGAGAATTTCCCTCCGCCATGAAAGAAGACCTGCATGCTCAATCAAATTACAATGTGTGCTTTTACAAACAACCCAAAATAAAATAACAGAAAGAATAGTCCATCCATTCCAGGGGCAGTGCGTGGTATTGTTTGAGGGGGGTCATGGTCTTTAATACTTTATGTTTTTCATGTAACAAGTAATGACATTGTTGAAGCTTATACACTGAGCGGGTGACGCTAACTATATTTGAACTAATAATGGCCTTACTCTTGCATTTCTCACCACTTATCCAATTTCATGATCTTTCCCACCTAATCATATAAACAGAGAAAGCATCAATTATAAGAAGAGGATGATAGAATAGTATAAGGATTCAAGGGATGTCCTATTTATAACAAAAGGTTGCAACCAGTGCAACATAAAGTTATGTATTATAGCTCTTTCGGTCATCCACTATTCCCTTCCACAGTCCAACAATCCCATGACTCTGCTTTTCTTATAAATTATTTTCTTAAAAGAACAAAGTCCCTTCTAACTCCGCCCTGAATGCCTCCTAAAAATAAGCGCGTGAACATCCCAGGTACGTCAAAATTAGATTCAAAATTGCAGAGTGGTAGATCAATGCTCGATTCTGTAGGACAGATAGAGTAACACGATCACACGAGTAAACATAACTGAAAACAAAATATTACCCAGCTGGTCGGCTACGGCACAATTGCTTTGCTGCTTTCTAACAAGTAACAAGAATGACGGGGAGTGAGACTAGGTCACTTGGCGAGAAAGAGCGTGATATCTGACCTGTCGAAACCGAAAGGTTAAATTTCACGAACAAGCACTTCTGGACTAGACAGACCGAGAGAATTTACCTTCACAGAGAGAAAGGAGGGTGAGCAAGGGCGAAGGAGTCGACGACTACGCGGGGATGACTCTCCGGCGCGATGGTAGACGGCGTCACGGAACGGTGGGCGATAATACGGCGTCGGAGGTCAAAACAAACCTAACTAGACAGTGCGGGTAGGCGGGTAGCCGTCTAGGGCATAGATAGGGATGACAACAAGGACATGGGTCGGGTTGGGACAATTTTATTTTTTTTATATATAACTAGTGGAGCGCTAATATATTTCTATTATATTAAATTTAATACATTATAATAATTTCTCTTATTATTAATTTTTAATTTAATATTTTTTCTGACAACATGTTTATACATATGCTAAATTTAATATATTATAACAATTTTTTTTATTATAATTTATTTTTTGCTTATTGCATGTTTGACAGGCCCACATTTTTTATTTTTTGGGGGAAGACGTTAAATTTAATTTTTTTTAACAACTTCTCTCATTATATATTGAATTTTATATTTAGTTTATTAATTTATTTTTTCTCTGTTTATTTATCCATATTTTTTACGTTTTGTCTCTACTATTTAAATTAATCGCCTATTTATTTTTGTGTAGGACATGATCCTGTAAATGATCTTATAAAGATGATACTTATTTTGGTGCACACATTTAGTTAAATTATATTTAAAAAGTTAATATAATGGGAGAACATCATATATAAATATACATATATATATACAGAGAGAGAGAGAGAGAATAAGTTAATTGAATAAAATATGGTTTTTGATGTATTTTATTTTTAAGAAACTATAAAATGAAAGTGTTAATAAATTAAATATAAAAAATTAACAAAATATAGGATCTAATATAATTAAAAAATGTTTAAAGATTTCTTATACCTTAATTATTAAAAATGATAAATAAAATGTAACATAATAGAGCGTTTCGTGTTAGGACTAAGAAGGTTATAAGTGCAATATTAATTTCTCATTTGAATTTTGTTACATTTTAATTTTATTGTCTACATGGAAAAAAAGTTTTTAAACAAAGTAAGACAGCATCCATTGAGAAACTGCCTGATAGGAATTTAAAACTGAAACCAGTAGGACAATTCTGTGTTTTAGTCAAAACTTCATGAATGCTTTTCAACTTCTATAACATAGAATCTCTGTCAAATCCTTTAAACTAAGGATATTACATGCCCAAGTTAGGTTGTTTGAGCAAAACCGACAAAAGAAAGATGAAATAAAACAAATAGCATCAATTAATTATAACATGAGTAAATATAAGCCACGAGCCACCAAGGAAAGACAGAGTCATTAAAAATTTTTGTTTCTCCGGTAACACATGATAATGACATTGATATGCATATCTATCAGATATGAAAAGTAAAGAAATCGTGTTAATCAACCATTTTGAAACCTTTACCAGCATGGCATGGGACTCCTACTAATGAAACCTTTGCCAGCATGGCATCTTTGATATTTTCTGATCTAGGAATTATTAACAGGCAGAGGTCCTTCTGTACCATGCTCCACCTTTAGGTGGTTGCTTAGGCAATCAAGATATCCAGAGCTTGGTCATGATTAAAGAGGTAAGACCAGAAGTCAGAAATTTCATTCCAGAATATCTGCTAGGAAAGTATGATATAAAATAGTAGCCAAGTAAGAGAACCTGCAAGTAAAGTCAAAATTTCAATTTCAATGCAAGACGGATAGTTTTATAAAGAAACATGAGAAAAGAATACATGAAAGAAAATCTGTAAGACCTATCTCCACACACCCAGCTGCTGGAAGCTTAGAACCATGTTAAACACATTACAGACACATCGCACAGAGCGCGCCACCAGGACAGGTGTGGAAATAGCAGTTCTTATATTTATATTGGTTGTGCTACATTGAGTGAATTGTTTCTAATTGCTATAATAAATTCAATATCATATGGAGTGAAAAATACCTTAAAGTATAATTGCTATGAAATAGATGTCAAGTTTATGAAAAATAAAATTCACACCGGCTAATTCATTCCATACCCATTTAACACAATGAAGTAATCTGTTGGAATTGGAACCATTTCATATATTATTCATTTTAAATTCCAATTTCATTTGATTTCATATCCAGCCAGTACCACGAACCTTTAGCACCCACTATTGGATTCTTGAAAGCAAAGAACTTCCAGTATGTTTTTAATGAGAATGGTGGGAACAAATTAGCACTTTCTTCAATCATTTTGGCTGCTTGTAAATCCAACATAAAAGCTTCATTAAATATGATAAACCAATAAATAATCTATTCAATCCAAATGAAAATCATATTATGAATCCAACAACGTATAATGGAAGAAAAGTCATGATTTAGGCCTCATATAAGTTGGCATGATGGTAGTTGGCTATCATAATGACTATCGAGACAGAAAGAAAGGCTAAAACAAAAGAAATGAAACCTATGCACTTAGATGAGAAAGTAGAAACAAATTAATATATATGACAATTCTATAAAAGCAAAGATCATTATACATGGAACTATATCATATCAGATAATAGGAACTGATTAGCAACCATTTTTCTGGGTGATGAACAGCAAAAGGAAACAATTAACACATGGGGGGTTAGGGAATGACTAAGCTACAAAGAAGCATTTTAAGGATATGTCAAACTGATACTTGCACTGTAGAGAATATCACAAAGAATGTAGCCATGAAGCACCATTGATAAAAAATATACTCTAGTGGCAGTGGCTCCATATCTATATAGCAATTTTTTATTGGATACATGATATAAAATATATAATGTAAGTACTTTTTTCAAAATAAACTCTACCTGCAAGCAGATGAGTGGGAAAAATCTACAAGCAACGAGTGTAAATAACATGGGAAGGGGAAGCGTGTGGCTGTAGGTTTTGGAAGCTTGTAAGGATGCTAAGTGGTGATAATGATGTATACTATGATCCATCTTACCAAATACATTTTTTTCCACTGATTTTCTTTCCTAAGATACATGTCATGCACCATCTTCCATTCTGTTTTGCCGGACACCACAGCTTCCTCGTCTCTTAGAGGGATTCAAAACTCTTGCATAAACAAACTAATTGGGACAGATAAATTGCATGGCTACACTCTCCAGGATCGATATTAAACTTGTGCTACTCATCTGATATTGAAATCGCAATGAGAAGGTTACGTTTCTTAAATGGTATTGAAATTAATGTGAGCCAATCGTAGCTCATCCGACTGTGAGGTTTATAGGGGTGTATCCATGAACCCAAACCAACCCAAACACTTCAATTTGGATTTTTTGGATATTTGGGGTAGCTCCCAACATGTATGGGTTGGGTAACGGATTTTGATTTTTAAACCTGTGAACCCAATCCGTTAACAAGAATAATTTTTAAATTTATTATTTATATATATTTTTAGTTTAAGAAAATTATGAATAATAAGTGTTTCAATATTGAATTGACTTCTTTTAGTTGTAACATACAAATATAAATATATGTATATCGACCACCAAGTCAATTTAATAAAACAAGCGGATATAGCTATTGGACCTTGGCTTATATAGTAAAGCCCATCATTCATGCATAGTGAACAATACAATTTTTATTATGATTTTTTATTTTTAAAAAATATAATATAATTTTTATAATTCTTCCTTTTTTTATATAAAAGTATATTTAATATATCACTAAATAAGAATTGGTACCCATGAATCCACTTAAACCAATTTGTTATTGATCGGGTTAGATAAAAAAAATATACAATTTATTTTAATTGGTTTGGGTATCGGATTTGGCCAAACCTAACCTAAACCAACTCGTGAACACCCCTTGAGGTATAAATATTAATAATAATTGTTCTTCTCATTTCTAGTTAATTGGGTTTTGTGAGCCATTCAAGCAACATACAATGAATTAGAAAAGGAATTAAAAAAATCGAAAATAAAAACCTTGAAGATGAAAGTTGAAAAGTTGAGAAACTGCTTTACTAATTAGAAACTGTTGTATATGCAAATAGAAATAAATCTATTCTATTATCTATCTATTACCTATCTATTACTATTTAATAAAACAATGTCCTGATTAAGATGTGTCACATTCTTATTGATTTTATTTCCTGCCCAATTAGTCCACTTTCTTGGGCGCTTATTTTGTTAGTTAGGCACACTTTCCCACTTTGGTATGTTGGTGCTCTCTCACGCTGCTTACTATGTTAAGCACCACTCCCTTAGAATGTTAAGCGAAAAGACAAATTCAATAACAAGAATCAACCACTGACTTCACAGGATAAATTTATTATACATCAAACAAATAATATATAGGAAAAAACTTAGGTGCAATTCCATGGATGCTTTTAGTACTGTTCTCCAATTAAAATTAGAGTTTCACTTTGATAATCTGTGTTGATCTTTAATGCATGCAAATTACTCTAATTTTGATTAGAGAACAACATTAAAAGCATATAAAGATCTGCACCTAAGTTTTGTCCTAATAAATAAATACATAATATATATATATATATATATATATATATATATATATATATATATATATATATAGTATGTATGTAGGGGTTTGCTAACATATACCCACTTATTTTTTAGTTGGGGCTAAAGCTACATCATTGGTGTATTTTAAGATACATTGTAGTTATAATTTGCTAACGTACTCCAACTAAAAAATAAGTGTGTGTATATGTTATCAAATACTTATTTTTTAGGGTTTGCTAACATATACACACTTGTATTTTAGTTGGAGTACGTTAGCAAGTTACACCATGGTGTATTTTAAGATACATTATAGTAATAACTTGCTAACAGTACTCCAACTACAAAATAAATGTGTGTACATATATATATATATATATATATATATATATATAGATAGATAGAAGTGTGTGTGTGTGTGTATATAACTTATATAATTCATGGTCCTAAAGACATTTTAAAATATTATTTAGTGAATAAATTACATTTGTATCTCTTTAAATTTAGCTCTTTTTTTTTACATTACATTAATTTTTTGATTCATATAATTATATATTAAATTAGTGTAATTATATATATACACGCATGAGCTACGGCTTACACAGTTGATCGGATCTGATTATATATCATATAAATTAAAGAATAATTGTGTAGGATAATCAAAAAGTATTAATTATAATATTATTAAATCTCCTATATTTATAATAATTAATTATGTTGAAAAATTAATTGTAGCTATGACAATAAATGTGAGATAATTTGTATTGTTTATTTTTACTTTTATTGACATAATATGTTAAATCTAAACCCTACACCCTAAGCCCTAAGCCCCAAGCCCTAAGCACCAAGCCCCAAGCCCCAAGCCCTAAGCCCTAAACACCAAAAAACCCTAAACCCCAAACAGCCCAAAGCCCTAAGCAATAAGCCCTAAACCCAAACCACTAATCCTTAAACCCTAATCCCTAAACCCCTCACCCCTAACCCAAGACACTAAACCCTCAACCTTTAACACCAAACCCCAAAAACCCTAAAACCTTAACCCCAACCCCCAACCTTAACCCAAACCTTAACGCATAACCCTAAACCCCTGACCCCCAAACCCAAAATCCTGGACCTTAAACCCAATACCCTAGACCATAGATTGTAGACCTTGAACCCTGGACACTAGACCTTGGACCCTGAAACCCTGAACCTTAAATCCACAACCCTTAAACCATGAATCTTAAACCATAAACCCGAAACCCAAAACCTGAAACCCTAAACTTTGAACCTAACCATAACCCCAAATCCCAAACCCTACACCCTAAAGAACCAAAACCCTAAATCCTAAAAAACCCTAAACCCCAAACCCTGAACACAGAAATCCTAAACCTTAAACCCTAAACCCTAAACCTAACCCCAACACAAACCCCAAGCCCTAAAAAACCCTCAACACTAGACCCTTAAAAAAAAAAACACAAAACCCTAAGCCCCAAACCCTAAACCCTATGCCCTAAATTCCAAGCCCTAAACCCCAAGCCCCGAGCCCTAAGCCTTAAACCCCAAACCCAAAATCCATAAACCCTGAACACTAATTCTTAAGCCCTAAGCCCTGAGCCCTGAGCCCCAAGCCGCAAGTCCCAAACCCCAAACAACCCTAAGCCCCAAGCCCTAAGCAGTAAACCCTTAACCCAAACCCCTAACCCTAATCCCTAACCCTAACCCAAAACACTCCACCCTCAATACCAAACCCTACCAACCCTAAACCCAACCCAAACCATAAAGTCTAAACCTCAAACCTTAAACCCTAACGCATAACCCGAAACCCCTAACCCCTAAACTAAAAATCTTGGACCCTGAACCCTGAACCTAGTACCCTAAACCCTAGACCCTAATCCTTGAACCCTCAACCCTAAACCCAAGACCCCAGATTGTAGACCCTGAACCCTAGACCCTAGACCTTGGACTCTGGACCCTAAACCCCTAAACTCGAAACCAAAAACCTGAAACCCCAAACCCTGAACCCTAACCCTAACCCCAAACCCTACACCTTAAACTATAAAACCTAAAAAACCATAAACCCAAAACCCTACACCCAAAACCTTAAAAAACCCTAAGCCCATACACCCTAAACCATAAACCCTAAACTTAACCCTAACCAAAACCCCAACCCCAAAGCCTAAAAAACCCAAAACCAAAACCCTAAGCCCTAAGCCTTAAATCCTAAACCTATGCCATAAATCCTAAGCCTTAAACCCAAAACCGCAAGTCCTAAACCCCAAGCCCCAAACCCTAAACCCAAGCCCCAAACCTTAAACCCCAAGCCCCAAAACCCAAAACCCTAAGTCTTAAGCCTTGAGCCCTAAGCCCTACCCAAACAACCCTAAACCACAAACAGCCCTAAGCAGTAAGCCCTAAACCCCTACCCCTAAACCCAAACCCCTAATCCAAAACACAACCCTCAACACCAAACCCTAAAAACCCTAAACCCAACCCTTAAAACCTTAACTCCAACCCAAAACCCAAAACTCTAAACCTTAAACCCCAAACCCTAACGCATAACCCCAAACCCCTGACCCTTAAACTCAAAATCCTGAACCCTGGACACTAAACCCAGTACCTTAGGCCCTGGACGCTAATCCTTGAACCCTGAACCTTGAACCCTAGACCCCAGATTGTAGACCCTGGACCC
>CM014736.1:0-146985 GCA_004329165.1 Spatholobus suberectus | reverse complement strand
CTAACCCCTAAACCCAAACCCTAAACCCCGAACCCCGAGCCCCGAGCCCGAGCCCAACCCCAAACCCCAAACCCCCAAACCCCAAACCCAAACCCAAACCCAAAACCCTAGCTCTACACCCTAAACCCTACACCCTAGATCCGAGACCCTAGACCCAAGAGCCTAAACCCCAAACCCCAAACCGGACACCTCAAACCCAAACCCCAGACCCTAAACCTCAAACCCCCCAAACCCCTAAACCCTAACCCCAAACCCCAAGCCCTAACCCCAAACCCAAACCCAAACCCCAAACCCCAACCCCAAGCCCTAGGCCCTAGCCCTAGGCCCTAGCCCTAGCCCCCAAGCCCTAGCCCCCAAACCCTAGCCCCCAAAACCCCAAACCCTGTACCCCAAACCCCGAACCCGAAACCCGAACCCCAAACCCCAAAACCCTAAAACCCCAAACTTCAAACCCCTAGACCCTTACCCCCAAACCCCAACCCCTAGACCCTTACCCCTAAACCCCAACCATAAACCCTAAACCATAAAAAAACCCTAAACCATAAACCCTAACCCTAATCTGAAACCCTAAACCCTAGCCCTTAACCCCTTTAAAACCCTAAACCCCACACCCTAAAGCCTTAACCCCTAATCCCTAAATCCTAATGCCTAAACCCATATCCCCTAAACCCTAGATGCTGAACCCAAAAATCCTAAACCCCAATCCCTAAAATCCCTTAACCCAAAACCCGAAATAGGTTTAAAGATTAATTCTATTATTTTTTTGCCTCATCTTCATTATTCTTTAAACCTTTTACATCTATTTCCCTTCTCTCTCTCCTTTTTCTCTATAAAAAGTAATTGAATTTTACCCTAATTTCATTCCCTGCATTGAATACGATGTTTTCCACCAATCTTGATGCGTAATTTCGTGCATTTTTCGTCAAAGTGGTACTTTATGATTTAATACGTAAAAGCTTATACGTAATAATGGGGTTTAACATTTATTTTCTTTGTTTTTGGCGCTTAGCCACAAAGAAGAAATGGGTGAGAATAACTAAAATCAAAAGTGCAAGACAGAGGATTCGACGTAGAATGAATAAAGAAAGAAGGTGACAAACAAAGAAAGGGTGGCAAAGGAAAAGGGGGTGAGCGAAAAAGAACATCTTCAAACAAAAAGGTTCCTCGACGAAATAGAGGAATTATTTGTAAAAAAGGAATGCATTAAAAAAGATATTTACGAAATTTTATTGAAAATAAAAAGAGAAGGGATGTATTTATTAATAAGGGGCTAAATATCATTTGCCAAGGTAGAACGATAAAAAAGAACCCCAAAAAACGTGTTGGGCTTAGGCCCAAAATGATAAAAACAAAAATGTCCAAATCTAAGAAACAAATAAATGAAAATAAACAAAGAAAATAATAAATAAATAAACAAATAAAGGATATGTAAGAAAAGATGCCTTGAATTCGATGACGATGAAAAAAAAAAGAATTAAAACTCAACCTAATCCATAATAATAAAAAAAATAGTTCCAACTATTTTCAAAGTAATGGTAACAAAAATAACATGGATTCAAAAATGAAAATGAGATTCAAATGTGAAAATGAAAATGAAGATAAGAACATAAAAATGAGAGGATAAAACTGGATATTAACATGCTTTGCTTTGCTTTTCTTTTCTTTTTTTCACTGTTTTTATCCATTTTGTTTTTGTGTGCATATGTTGATTATTCTTCCTTTTTTCCTTCTTTCAATGTTTTCATGTTGTGCATGTTATTGATTTTCTCTTCTTTTTTTCTTCTTTCATTGTTTTTATTTTGTGATGTTTCACAATATTATTTTTTTTCCTTTTACTATTTTTATTTTTGTTTTATATGTTATCTTAGGTTATTATCATTATTTCCTTCTTCTATTTTTCATTGTTTCTTATTCACTTTGTTTCATCAAGTTATATTAGGGTTTTTTTTTTCATTTTTGGACCATTGTAAAACCTACATGTGCGTTATGTGTTGGTATTGTTCTCTAATAAAAATTAGCATTTCACTCTTTTTTTAAAAATACATATAAAAAATATAATTTTAATCTATGCAACAATTCATGATATCGAGTAGTTGATGTGGCCTTTAATGTCACTTGGATCATAAAGGTTTACGAAATAGCCATTTGTTATCTTAAACATTATACATAGATTAAAATAAAAGGTTTTTATATAAAATGATTATTAAAAAATATAAATGTTGTTCATTCATGCAATGATCCAGAATATTAATTGAATAGTGGATACTATCTTTAACGTTGATTGGATCGTAAGGGTTTTAATGATTAGCCATTTGCTAACTTACACCTTGTACAAAAATGAATTCTTTTAATTAAAATGTACTAAAAAATTGTTTTTAATTTTAAAAAAATCTTTTCTAAAAAAGTTGTCCTTTTAAATTCTAAATCTTTCCTTTTCCATAAACCAAAAAATAAAAGTAATATCTTTTCAAATTTTAAACCTTTTATTTTTAAAAAAATAAAAATATTTTTCAAATTTTAAATATTTCCTTTTAAAAAAAATGAAATAAAAAAAATATCTTTTCAATTTTTCATTTTCACTTTAACATAAAAAAAATCCTTTGGTAAAAAAAAACAAGTATCTTTTCAAAATTTAATTTTTCATTTCAAATTTAAAATTCTCTTTCTTAAAAATGATCAAATTTAAAATGTAGTTTCCTTTTTTCTGTCCTCTTATTTAAAAAAATCCATTCCTATCTTTAAAAAAAAAAAATTATAAATCACATAAAAAATTATTTTTATTTTTCTTGTTTTCTTATTAGGGTAAAATAAATATTTACAAATTTTGTAATTTTACTAAATTAATTAGTGGTACCAATTTTAACAATCATTATAAAATGCTAATACATTCCTTACATGTAACTGACACTCAAACCTATCCCTGATTTCAAAAATCATTATTTTTTAGGGTTTTCTAATGTTTTTCCCTTAAAATAAATATTGGTGATGACTTCATTGAAAATATTTTTATTTTTCATTTTGCATTGTTCCTCGTTGTATCCTTTGTTGCGACAATCTTGAAAAAATATTCATTAATTTAATATGTATATCCAAATTTAATGTTTAAAATTTAATTTAAATTTACTTGAAATTAATTTAACTTACATTATAGTATTTGAAAGAATAATATATATATATATATATATATATTAAAAACTATAAATGAATAAAGATAAATTTATTCCAAAAATATATTTTAAATATTAAAAACATATTTAAGTCTTCTACATACAAAATTTCAAATCATAATAAAATATTAATTTAAATTTATACAATATAAGTTATTTATCTTCTACGAAGGTTGATGGAGATATCATAGCAAAGAAAAAGGCTTATATATGACTTTTATTGACTTAAAAAAAATATATGATCGAGTGTCAAAAGTAATGTTGTGGAAGGCTTGAAAAAGAAAGGTGTTCTTGTGACTTATATGTAAGTTATACAAGACATGTATGATAGAGTAACTATTAGTTTGAACTCCTAGAGGCGAGACTAAGGACATTCCTATAAGGATAAGTTTACATTAGAGCTCATCGTTGAATCCTTATTTAATCTAGGCTTGAATGTGCTTATCAAGAACATACAAAACATTGTTTCTAAATGTATGATTTTTGCATGATAATATAGTTTTGAATAAGGAATCAAGAGAAGAGGTCAACTCTAAACTTGAGCTATGGAAACAAACATTAGAATCAACAATTTTTTGTTTGTGCAAGAATAAGACAATATATGCATTATAATTTAAATAAGAAACAAAGAAAATGACTTGGAAATAAAAATTGAAACTTTTATACCACAAGATTCTAAATTTAAATATCTAAGATCAATATTACAAAATAACAAGAAAATTAATAACAAGAAAGTTAATGAAAATGTTACACATAAGATACAAGTTAGGTGATTAAAATAGAGAAAGACATCAAAAATTATGTGTGACCACAAAATACTTACAAAGCTCAGAAGGTATTGTACTATTTTACAAACAATTGTACTCTAAGGTAGTAAACATTAGACTTTAAAGGGACAATATGAGAAAAAAAGTAGTAACAAAAACGAGTATATTAAGATGAATATGTAATTACACAAAGATAGAAAATGAAATGATTACATACAAAGCAATACAGGTATGACACCAATCAAGAAAAAATGACAATTAATTAACATAGTTTGAACACATAGAAACCCACTAGAGGAACCAATTAGAAGTGTAAATCGCATAATTTTTAACCATATAAAAAGAGTAAAGGCAACAATATCATTAAAAAAAATTACATGATCTCATAATGAATATTTGAGAAGTTTAACCAAGCTAATGACATTGTATGATCCATTCAATCAACCTCACCTAATGTGATAAGACTATTGTTACTTAATAAAAAATCAATATGATGTTTTTTTCATTTTTTTATTCTTTTACCTTTTAACTTTTATCACATAATTTAAGAAACTAATTTTTCTATCTAAGAAAAATTGTTTTTTCAGATTATTTATTTTATTATATTTGAACACAAAAAATTAATATTAGAATATTTAACATACAAACGTTTAAATAATACTAAACAGTTTAAACAAATTAAAACAGATAAACATCCATGGAACTCCTGTGTTATAAAGTTTATAAATGTCAAAAGTGTGTGTATATAAGTACATTAATTGACATGCGAGAAATTTAATTGATTTTAGTTTATCCAAAATGACTCGTAGCTTAGTTTGTAAAGTTAGGTAAATAACTTTGTCCAAGAGCATATAGGTCCAAAAACGCAATTTAATTGATTTTAGTTTATCCAAAATGATTCGTAGCTTAGTTTGTAAAGCTAGGTAGATAGCTTTGTCCAAGAGCATATAGGTCCAAAAACACAGTAAATAATGTTTGATTCATGATCTGCCCCCTAGTATATAATAACTCATCATCGATTTATTTCTTCATCAAAAGAAAAACACGTCATAGAGCTTAAGTAATTCTAGTAAGTCACTTGGCAAATGCATCCGAACAATACTAGCATTAAAATCCACCTTCATCCAGACAATTCCAATTACGTTGAAGTATGTCATAACCAATATTTACATGTTTCACAAACGTTTGGGAGGGATATATTGCACACGCTCATCTTCACATATAGCCTGCAAATAGGCATAACCGAATAAATAGGTAAATAAATAAACTCACTTCATGTAACATTAACTTGGTGCAAAATAAGACGATACAAAAGGCAAAATAATCACATCTCATGCACCGGGGGGTGGGAGGGGGGCAGTAGCTTGAACTTACTAGCATTTCATATTGAAACAATTCATTACTTAAATAACCTCATTATAGTTGCCAAACATTATAATCACTCGAGTAATTTATCAAAATCCCAACTCCCAAGGCAGTATTGTACATAACCCAAACTGCAAATTCAGATCTTCCCTTGCAGTATTTTGGATTTCAAAATTAAGATTTTCAACACATACAAACAAGCCAAATTAAATCGCCATATATTTAACACCCAACCAGGTAAACTAATGATAAAAGGACACCCTACGAGGAAGTCCACAAAAAAACTAGAGTTAAATTATGGTTATGAGAGGAAAGTCAAGCAAAAAATGCTTGATGGATTGGAGACTAGAAGTAACAAACCATTTCAAATAATGAGTTCACATGATAAATTCAAGTCTACAGTGATTCCTGTTAAACATCAAATGGGTTTACATTGATTAGGAAATTATCAAGGGTTGAGATTTACTTAGTTAGACACACAATACTACTATAAATAAGAGTATTTTCTAATCAGTCATCATCTTTTATCAATATATCAACACAATGGAATATTTCCATGGTAGTCCTCTTTTGTTCTTTGAGCTTTATGAGCTTTGGCCTCATCAAGTTGGAGTAACTTGCATCTCATCTCAAATTTTTGATATGGTAGCAGAGCTAAGGAGAAGGAGATAGAAACTAAAATTGAAGTTGCCGAAGATCAATACAAGCAAGAAACAACAATGGAGTTGAAGAGCATCGAAACAACGAAGGAATTCATCAACGATCAAAATAGCTCCTTTGCCACCGCTAATTTGGTATCTGGAATCACTGAGAAACCGAAGGAACTTGTCATTGATCTCTTCAAGAAGGTAGATTGGGTAGATCCAAATTCAGTAGATCTAGTATCGCGACATTGCCATCGCCAGGTTCCCTCGTTCTTATTGCTTCCTTTGTCACCAACGATGGCGTCTTCAACCTCTTCTCCACCTCCGAAACCACCTCACCCACCATGGACTTCTCTTCTCTGCATTCCTTCTCCACCATACTCTAGTATGCCTTGGGTGCCATTGGAAACATCATGCTTGGCGAATGAAAGCTCCAAGCATGACGACAAGGGAGCGCACAGTGTTACAGCCCTCTTCTTCATAAGGATTATTAGTGGAGGTTCACCCTCTGGTTATCTTCAATATTTGCGATGTTCGACGTGCCGACCAAGCGAAGCGCGTCATCAGAAAAATATGGTTGACGATAGAGGCATGCCCTACTCCGTCATCTACTTTGACATTCAGACCAAGGCCAGCATCAGTGAGGTCATCGTTAATCCGTCTTTCAATTTCAATATGTTGGAGCTCTACACGAGTTGCAAGTTGAAGGACGATGTAAACAAGGTCTTCAACAAAATGCGTGACAGAGACATGATCATTTGGAACTTCACAATTTGTGGGTTTTGCAAGAAAGGTGAACTTAGGGTTAACTTGTTTGAGGAGATGGTGCAAAAAATTAAGACATGGTCTAGCCTTTGAGGTCTCTTATGATTTCACTTTTGTGGGGACTTTGGCTCGTTTTGCCCATGAAGGAAGCTCATGACTTGATTAGAAGCATGCCCATAATGTTCTGCTGTTGAAGTTTGCACTTGGGATAGGCTTCATTGGCTGATTTGGTTTTCAATCTATTTGGGCCACTTTTTTTTTTTTTTTTTGGTTAATTTTTGGGTCTCATATCAAATTGTTTTTCCTAATTGTTTGTAAGTCAAGCTAATTATGGTAATACCACTTATCAACTTGCGAGCGGGTGTTAAGCATCACATGAATCACCATTATTTTCAATGGTTTACATTGATTAGGAAATTATCAAGGGTTGAGATTTACTTAGTTAGACACACAATACTACTATAAATAAGAGTATTTTCTAATCAGTCATCATCTTTTATCAATATATCAACACAATGGAATATTTCCATGGTAGTCCTCTTTTGTTCTTTGAGCTTTATGAGCTTTGGCCTCATCAAGTTGGAGTAACTTGCATCTCATCTCAAATTTCTAATAATTCCTGCTATTAAATTCAAAATTAATTTCATATAAATTGAAAGAAAATTTAAGACTGCTTCCCTCATACCATAGTTGTTAATCCTAAATAACAGTGCAAAGTAACCGACCCCAAAAACACTAACAAGATAGTGGATTTTGGGATAGCCACTATTATATTAAAGATAATAGAGAAAAAAATCAATTTCGTCGTTGAAAAATCTTTCAAATCAGTCCTTCATTGTAGTAAAATATATGAACTTATGGACTAAACTAGTGGATATTCAATACTTTAGGGACTACTTATATAATTTCATTACTTTAAGAACTACTTAGGAGAGAGGGTAATACTTAAAGGACCAAATTGATGATTTATTCAAAAAAAAAATTGTAATTTACACTACACATATATAAATGAAAGGATTATTAACAAGTCAGTCTAGACATACAATCATCATCAATCTAAAGGAATAATTAACAAGAGACTTAAGCTGCAGTGCTCTTCTGGGCTGGTTGTGAATGAGATGATGCCATGGCTACACCACACCAAAGAAGGGCTGAAATTAATAATTAAGAGCAAAAACACACAGAATGGAGGTCAAACAGGATGTGTCTCACAGCAAAAAAGAAACACAAGATTGAATCATGGAAGCTGCAAAGAAAAAAAAAAAAAGGCAGGCCTGCAAGTATGAACAACAAACAGAGCTCAAAAGAAGGTGTGGGCTCAACAGAGGTCAAGGGGCTGCCAGAAAACATATGTTGGGACAGCCGAAAAAACAAGGGGCTTTGCCAGAAAAGCATTACCTACCAAAGATGGGTGGTTTGAAGGAACAGAGCAGCAACCTAGTGCATCCATTCTTCAGAGAATAAAGTATTGCTTTAGTATGATTGTGACTGTATTGCTTTAGCATGATTTATGTGGCAGACTAGTTAAAAGCACGCTAATACGCTATAACATTGAAACATTGCATCAGGTGTCCATGCCCTCACAGAAGAGGCATTGCATTTCCTTTTTGTGGAGTAAATCACAGACAAATTGCAGCCGTTGCAACTAACAATCCACTAATCCCTGTTTTACCCTCTTTCTGCTTGACTACC
Source organism: Spatholobus suberectus (assembly GCA_004329165.1). Taxonomy (NCBI): domain Eukaryota; kingdom Viridiplantae; phylum Streptophyta; class Magnoliopsida; order Fabales; family Fabaceae; genus Spatholobus; species Spatholobus suberectus. Next base: position 138,585 of record CM014736.1, on the reverse strand, counting down.
CCTCAGAATTTTAAGGTAAATTTTGAAATTTCATATGATTTTACCCATTGGAATGAAAATATGATTCACAAAGTGTTTAGAATGGCTTCTATAGAGCTTCTTTAGGCTTATAAAAATTTATGGCTTTCCTCTAAGCTCTCTTCTTATAAACTTCATGGAGAAGCTTATAAAAAATAAGTCTTTATAGCTAATTTCTTTAAGTTTCACAATCAACCTTACGAATAAGCTCTCACATGATAAAAGCTTTCCATGATAGCTAGCTACTAAGGATACTGGAGGGGATATAAATCCTGTTAAGGCTGATAAAATTTATTTAATCCCCATTAGAATATAAAGACTGGTATTGTGTTAGGTAACATTGTTAATTGGTTAGGCCTGTACAATTTGTACAAATATCATATTTGGCCTACAATGTTATTATAAATCAAATATTGTTGGGTATTTTGGCTTACACTAGAGATCTAATTTCAACATGTGATTACAGTGATTGTGGCCTGTGTCCATGCTTACATTTTTCAAAGTTTTTTTTCCAAAATATAAAATCCTATTTTTACCGTGTTTTTTGGTGGCTGCATTTATCTTTCCAGCCACTAGTCATCATCATATTCATATTCATCCCTTTGTTCTCCTTTCCCATGGGTTGTTGTTCTGGAGGCAAACTCAGTCACCTTATTAGTGTGTCTGTTCATCGTACCAGACTCTGTTCTAACAGTCATTCCTTCTCTCTACCCTTACTGGGGGCATTTTCATAACTGTTAATTCCTATCTAACACCATTCGTGACCAACCCACTTTCCAGTGACCCCCCAACTGTGCTTGCCACCCTTCAACTCGAACCTCTGCCAATGTCATAGGCTCACACACCTCACCTGGCCACAGCTGCCCTGTTCCACGTTTGCTGGGTGCGTGAGCTGGTGAGTGTCTGCCTAACTTCTAGCTAGATATCTCCACCAGTGCACATTAAATCAGCCTTCTGAAATCTGAACCTTCCACTACTCTCTCTGTGACCTCCATTTTGGTCGTATGGAAACTCCTCCAGATCTGCTCAGTTTGGCCTTGTTCCTACGCATGGTTTGCTGTCTTCTTTGTGCCTCTTTAATTGCATTTGCCCTATCGTTAGAATATATGAAAAATATCCAATAGTACCTTGACTATATCCTAATCATGGAAAAATTTAGAGTATCTTATATTATCTCTCAGGATCGGGTTTTGTATTTCTTTATGATTTGTTTTCTTATTTAGTTAGGATTATGATCTAGTATTAGTATTAATATTGATAAGGTTAATGTTTTGTATACAAAGTAACAGACTATATCAGATCAACTTATCAAGCAATATTAATCTCACAGTATTCAGTCTCTTGTATCTCCTTTTCCTCCCTCTATAACTAAAACCCTATAATTTAAAGAGTCAACGTCTATGTTTTTTGCCTCTGCAACAAACTGGGGGCTTAGTAAGCTTCGGTGTGAGAAGTAGGATTATTTTATGTTATGAGTATGTTATGCGTGTTATTGGGCTGTACTTTTACCATGCTTATGCTTGATCCAAAATTATGGCAAAAGTAAGAGGATTAGGTGAGCGTTTTGCATCATATAGAACCTATAATCCCAATAATTTTAAAATTTCTTCCAACACAATATCATACCGCCTAATGCATGTAAGAATTTGGATTAGCTACTGCATTACCAAATCAACTCTAGAGACTAACGGAAAAAGTGAGCAATATAAAGAAGATTCTATTAATTATATGAAAGGACAAATCATTGGTAGAAAATCTATTATTGGCTACAGCAAAGAAAGAGGATGGCATCAACAACAAAGAAAAGCAGCCACTTGGGCAGGCAGTGGAAGTAAATCCAATAAGATTAGGGAGAGTGATAAAACAATAATTACTCCTTTAACAGTTGAATGATAGCAGGATAAAACAATTCATGAATGGACAAACTCCAAGGCAAATGAACTTCCCTAACGCTTGTGACTCACAAGTTGCAAGTCATATGCAATAGTGAGGTCTGCAGTGATTTCTCAACCACCAAAAGTCACAAGATCAACTGATTTGAACAAACCTAATAAGAGCAGTCGGATAAGAAATAAAACTTACTCATTTTTAACATTTTTCCTTCTACATTAGAAGCACAGCAATCAACAATAACAGACAATAAGAGACCTCCTGTCAAGGAAACACTCCATCAAACTGACGGTTTTCGATTGGTGAGAGTGAGATATCTTGGAGTTTAAGTTTACCATTGGCACATTTTCAAAATCATACTTAAGTTAGGGAGGGAGATAGGGAGAATGCTTGTTTAAATGGATACTACAACTAAAATATCCACAGCTATACATCACTCACTTATCATTTGGTAGGCAGAGGAAAGAGGGTATAATGAATAACCCACCATCTTTTTAATTGTCTTATAATTAGCAAGATAATCTCACAACTCCCTTGATCACGGTTGTCAAAATTGTGCACCAAATCGTTGTGGATTGCTCCAGATCACCACATGGCATGCTGAATCGCTTCCATGGGTGGATTGCTCCAGATCATTGCCCCAAGGCCCTGAATCATTGAAGCAGCGCTCCATAAATGTGCCACACGTGTGAATCAAATTGGGTCAGGTCACACAAACCGTTTTGAAAAAATGACCTATTTTCCATATTTCATGCCCTAATTACTGTGCAATCCTTTCTTAACACTGGATTGACTCTCCCTACCTCCTCTCTTCCCTTGTGGTTCTCTCTCTCTACCCTAACTGACTGGACCCTCTCTGTCTACAGTCTTGTGAAAAGGAGGAGAGGGAGACCCAGAACATTGGAGGAAGCACAACAAACATTTATGGTCTTGGGAAAAGGGGGAGAAGGAGACCAAGAAGAACATTGAAGGAAGTTGTTAAGAGAGATCTCTTGCTGAGTAATATCTCTAAGGATTTGGTCTTTAACCAAGTCCAATGATGTCATGTGACCCATGTACCTGACCTCGCCTAATGAAATAAGGCTTTTGTTATTGTTGTATTTTTTGTGTGCCTGTGTGCATGTAAATATAATTTTACATTGTTGGAACTTCCAATCCATGTTACGATCCAACAATCCTACAACCCCTCTCTGTTCCAACATTAAAACTCGATTTTGACAACCTTGCCCTTAATAGAGGAGCAAAGTCTAGTGGCCAATCAAATAATGTGGCTGGATGTATTGACCAAGTGATTATTTGACAATTGACAAATCCTGTACTAGAAAAGAAATAGTTATGAATCACTCTTTAACAACATAGTAATATATTCTAAAATCTATCACAAGTAATATATTATGAAATCTATATCACAATAACAGAAAATTACAAACCAGCATCTCTTCCGGAAGAGCCTCTGAGACAGCAAGGGTATAAACACCAGGAACAAACTTTCCTGTGACATATTCAAGAGAACCCAAATTTTACAACTCAACTGCAATACAAGATTTCAATATAGATAGAAATTCAGCAAACAAAAAATTATTTCTTTTTCCTCTTCATAAATTGTTGTCACTTTTCTTGGCATATAATTTGGCTGATTCGTTGGAGTGAAAGTGATTGAAATAATCAAATAAGTGCATGGATTAATCTTTACGGCCTTTTCTTTTTCTTGTCTCCTTTAATCTCCATGCTTCTTGTGATGATCCAATGTTTTGAATATAAATATTAGCGCAACAAAAGTAGTGGCAAGCAAACAACAAGGTGGAGAACACCATATCAATTTCCATTATTATATTTCATTTTATTTAAATTCAAGTTTGCCCAGTTTCATGAGTTGTCAAATTATCTTTCCAGATCTTGCCAGCCTGCTGCAAGTTATAAAGACCATCAATGATTGATTAGAAATCTAAATTGTCAGAGGAGAAACTCAAGCAGTTAAAATGCCCTTTTGATCTTATCATTTAGACTACTTTTCGTCAATGTCAAAAAGAAACTTGAAATTAATATTAGAGTGTAAAACCCCAATAAAAATAAGAAAGAAAAGTCAAAAGAAACAGCAAAGTACATAGAAACATCACTTGTATCATATAAATAAATCAAACAGATCAATAAAAATAATCTGAGAGCCACCAATCATTAAGGTAACAAATTAGACTTAACAGGTTACTCAAATTTTATCCTTTAAAAATTTAGACATCTAATTTTTCACAAATTACAAATATTTAAGGATAAAATGAAATTAATTACAGCAGCCAAAAAGCTTTTCTTATTTTTAATTTTTTATAAGTATTTTAATACAGTATTTTGAGCTTCAAAGTCTTGAGTAGATATTTTGAGAGGTTCTTTTGAGACAAGCAATGATTGTATTTTAGATTGTATCCTCCTATACGTAAATTTTATAAATAAAAGTTTAATTATGAAAATTAGATGGTTCCTTGAAGTTAAAAAATGAGAAAAAGATGACAAACTTAATAAAAAATGTCATGATAATTGAAGAAGTTACAGAAACTGTGTGTTTAACCCACACATAAGCTGATTTATTTATAATCATAGAATTACAATAATAAAGGAAACGGAATCAAGATCCCTAAGAATTAGCTATATAATAGTTTCCTAATTACCTTATGTACAGTGAATCAAATCAGATCTTTAACACTTCCCCTCAAGCTGAAGCATATATGTCATATGCGCCAAGCTTGTTACAAATATAATCAACATGGGACCCCTTGAGAGATTTAGTAAACATATCTGCTAGTTAGTTACTGGAGTTGACAAAATCAGTGGTGATTTCTCCTGAGAGCACTTTCTCTCTCACAAAATGACAATCTATCTCTCTGTGTTTAGTCTGTTCATAGAAGCCTGAATTAAATGCAATGTGGAGGGCGACTTGATTGTCGCAGATAAGCTTAGTGTCCTAAGTGTCTCCAAACTGTAACTGTTGGAGAAGTTGCCTAAGCCATGTAATTTTGCATGCAACTGCTGCCATGGCACGGTATGCAACTTCAGCACTGGATCTAGCAATTGTATTCTGCTTCTTGTTTCTCCATGAAATTAAATTCCCTCCAATGAAAACACAATAGCCAAAGGTAGACCTCCTGTCTGATGGAGATCTTGCCCAATCAGTATCAAAGTAACATACAATTTTGGTATTGCCTTTGTCTTCATGTAAGAGTCCACGGCCTAGTACATTCTTGATATATCTAAGGATGCTGTCACCATCACAAGGAGCGTTGAGGAATTGACTTACCACACTCGCTGCAAATGTGATGTCTGGCCTAATGACAGTGAGATAGTTGAGTCTACCAACAAGTCTGCGATATCTTCCCAAGTCTTCACGTAGCTCCCCCTGACACGGAAGAAGCTTGGCGTTGGGGTCCATAGGAGTGTCACTAGGGCGACAGTCAAGCATACCAATCTTGGTGAGAATATTCAGAGCTTATTTCCTCTGAGAAATGGCAATGCCAAAAGTGGATTGAGCAACCTCAATGCCTAAAAAATATTTGAGCGAACCCAGATCCATTGTCTGAAACTGATGCTAAAGATGAGATTTGAGTCGGCGGATACCGTCAGAGTCATCAACATAGATCACCAAATAAATGCACAAGCCAGATAGAGAGTAAAGGGAAAAAAACAGAATGGTCTGCCTCACAACGAGTCGTGCCAAATTGAAGTAAGACAGAGCTAAACCAACCAAACCACACATGGGAAGACTACTTCAGGCCATAGAGAGAATGTCGAAGGCGACAAACAAGGTGAGATCCACCAAAAACAGTAAAACTAAGGAGCTGGTCCATGTAAACCTCTTCTTGCAAGTCACCATGCAAGAAGGTATTTTTAATATCCAACTGGTGAAGCAGCCAATGGCGGATGACAACCATAGCATGAACAGTCGAACAAAAGTGATCTTAGCCACAGGGGAAAAGGTGTCCCCATCTATGAAGCACGGACTCTGGCATGGACACCGAACACGGACACCTCAACACAGCTAATATCTAAAATATAAGACACCGAGACACTACATACACATACAAAAAGAGAAAGACTCTAATGAAATGAAATATGAGTAACATAACAAAAAATACAAATTAATTATATATTCACTTTTTTAAACCAACCTTTTATGTTTTTTCTATGATAACAAGTCTCAAAAAAAGGCACAAGACATTATTTTTTTAATACTTCATATTATATTTTAAGCTCACTTATATAAAAGTTAAAAATTGACTATTTTTTAAAAGTTTAATGGTCATGCACTGACAATGTAAAGTAGTTTTACACTGTCATTCAATCACAAGTCACTATTTATTGTAAGTTTATTGACTTTTATAATAAATATTTTAAAAGTCATATTAATAGTAATTTCTGATTAGATGACAGTGCAAAACTTTTTACACTGACAGTGTATGACCATTAAACTCTTTTTTTAATAATAATAGTCTATGTCCATTCATATGAAGGTGTTGGCTCAAATGTCCAAAGTATGTAGAGGTGTCAACTTAAGTGTCTAAGCCAACAAAAAACATTTTTTTTAATTGGACACCTAATTAGAAGTGTCAGACAAGTGTCGGACATGTATCGGGGAGTGTCGGTGTTGGAAACATGTCCGACACCGCGATACTTTAAACAAGAGAGGTGTTGGTGCTTCATAGGTCCCCATAGTCGAGGCCAAAGATCTAAGTATAGCCCTTAGCTACCAAGCGAGCTTTGAACCGATCAATAATGTCATCCGATCCAACCTTCACTGTATAAACCCAGTGACATCCAACAATAGTCTTGTCAGGAGGCAAGGGAACTAGCTCTCGAGTTCCACTTGCTTCCAAAATAGCCATTTCGTCCAACATCACCTGCTGCTAGCAGGGATCAGTCATGGCTTTACCTGTAGACCTAGGGATAGACACAGAATCCAAAGAAGAGATAAAAAAGAAATAGGAAGAAGATAAGCAGTCATAATGAAGAATACAAACATATAATGGGTGAGGATTGCGAGAGGACCGAATACCTTTACGCAGGGCAATGGGAAGCTCATGTGCAGGAGACGTTGGTGAAGGAGCGTTTGGAGCAAGAGATGATGCTGGGGGATCAATAGGTGGGGCCGCTGGGGGAAGTCGTGAGCAGCGCTAATAGGTAATCAGTGGTGGTGGAGTAGAGATAACGACCGGAGTTGGAACAACAAGTGGAACATCTAGAGGAGCATCGCTGGTGGTGGGCATAAAGAAGAATGAAGTAGACTCGAAGAAAGTGGGGTCAGAAAAAACAAGATACCATTGAAGTTGAGGGCAAAAACAACGATATCTTTTCTGGAGGTAAGAGTAACCCAGAAAAACACATTTAAGGGACTTTGCAGAGAGTTTATGTTTACCTAAAGTGAGATCATGGACAAAACAGGTGCAGCCGAAGACACAGGGAGGAACAGGGTAGAGGTCCTGTTTAGGGTACAGAATGGAATACAGAGTCTGATTGTTGAGGACAGACAAAGACGTGCGGTTGATCAAATAACAGGAAGCAAGAAGCACATCACCCCAAAAGCGGAGAAGAACATGATAGTGAAGGAGAAGGGTGCAAGTGGTGTCAACTAGGTGACGATTTTTTCGTTCAGCAACACCATTTTGTTGTGATGTGTGAGCACAAGACATTTGATGATTAATTCCCTACGAGGTTAGAAATGACTGAAACGGGGAAGACAACTATTCTCTGGCATAATCAGTGCGTAAAATTTTAATGGACATCCCAAATTGATTTTGAATTTCACGCGAGAATCCTTGAAATACATGAAAAACATCATAACGATTTTTTATTAAGAAAACCCAAGTACTCATCAATAAATGTGACAAAATAATAATATCCTAAACTTGAACAAACTCGACTAAGACCCCAAATATCAGAGTGAACCAAAATAAAAGGTGACAACACTTTTATTGACACGAGGACCATAAGAATGATTAACATGTTTTCCTAATTGACATGACTCACACTATAAGGACTTAAGGGAAGAGAGAGTAAGAACCAAAAGGCACAATTTTTCCTAAATACCGAGGCACTGATGAGCAAGTTCTGGAGAGGTTGTGGAGACACAAGCAACTAGTGGTGAGAGTTGATATAATCTCCCAAACTCATGTCCTGCTCCAATCGTTCGTCTAGTACGCTAATCCTAAACAAGGACAGAATTATTAACAAACAAAACAGAGAAATTTAAGTGAACGAGTGAGCTTGCTAATTGAAATTAAATTAAAAGGACAATTAGGAACAAACAAAACAGAATTTAAAGAAAGATTAGGAAGTGGGTGGGCTTGACCAATGCCACGAACTTTAATCTGAGAGCTATTTGTGAGGGTATCAAACGGCAAGGTGTCCGAAAAAGATAACTGAGAGAAAACAGATTGGTTACCAATCATATGATCTAAGCCACTAGAGTCAAGGATCCACGGGCCAAGGAAGGAGGACTAAGAGACAAAGGCAATAGGAATACCAACCTAAGCCATGGCAGTAGCAGGCGAGGCATGTTGCTGGGCTGCCCGGAACTAGAGGACATCATGATACTCAGCAACGAAAATAGTAACATCCGTGGTGGAGCAGGTCCGGCAGCTTGGGCCACATTAGCTGATTTCGATTGTTCCCTGACTTTGGTGTGATATTCTGCTTCAATGTGGCCATAGCAGTGACAATAAGTGCAACGAGGACAACTTTTGCCACCACGGCCCCTGCCGCATCCACCATGGTGAGAAGAGTGGGAGACAAGGGCGAAGGAATCAGTAGAAAGGACAGATGGATGCCTAAAAGCATGCGGAGTAGAGAGACGCAACAACTGTTCACTAATCATGTCATACGTAGGAACAGTAGGGCCTGAGAAGATTTGGTTACGCACTGAGTCAAGATCAGGTGGGAGACCAACGAGAGGGAGAACCATGAACTGATTACCCTGCCGTAAAAAGGTCTCTGCATCACTAGTGAAGGGCATTAGATTATTAAAATCAACAATCAAACGATCAAGCTTACCAAGATACGTCTGCATGTCCATATTCTCAAGTTTGGTAGATATCATAACAGTCACCACACTATAGAAACGATTGACATCATTGGAGTAGACTTTCTTGGATTTGGTCCAAACCTCATAACAGGTAAGGAAGGCCTGGTATTGAGGTTGAAGGTTGGGAGCAATAGAGAACCAAAGGACACTACATAAAAAGGCATCAATGTTGCCAATGAGCACGATCCTTTTTGGGAATATCTATGGCTTTAGTGGTCAAGTGATCAGCACAACCTTGACCATGGAATCATAGCTAGACAGCAGCTGCCCAGGTACTGTAATTGGCTAATCCGCTTAATTTTTCACAAGGGATCAGAGGGACGTTCATAAATGTGACAGTGGAGCCAAGAGCAATGGAGAAGTCGGTGGAGGCCATGAAAAAGCAACCAAACAGGGGCTGGGGAGGGTCGCCGGAGGTAGAGGAGGGTTGGAGGGATCACCGGCCAGTGGGTGGCGACAAAAGATGTGTTACGCACAGATCTGCTGCGCGCGTGTGGATTTGACCTGCCGAATGCAGGCAGCCTGTGCGGGCACATGCGGCGGTGTCAAGGGGCACATGCGGCGGCATTAGGGGGCGCATGCGGTAGCGTCAGGCAGTGCGGGGGTCCCGGAGAGGGGTGAAGGTGGTCGATGGCGAGAAGGTGACTGGAAGGCTGCCAAATAGGGGCAGAGGAGGCACACGGTACTGTTCAGCCACGGAAAGCGTCACGCACGAAATGCAGAAAGGGGATCGAACCCACTGATACCATGAAAAAGTTACAAAAATTGTGTTTAACTCACACACAAGCTAATTTATTTATAATCATAAAATTACAATAATAAAGGAAACAGAATCAAGATCCCTAAGAATTAGCTATATAATAGTTTCCTAGTTATCCTATTTACAGTGAATCAAATCAGATCTTTAACAATAATATTGATTATTCCAAAGTAATACTGTCATCAAAATATTGTAAAGGAAAAGAAAATTGGAAATCAAGGAAAGGAAAAATTATAATAAGTGTAACAGGAGATAAATGAACCTACCAATGCGCAACCAACGGGCTGCCCAACTCCGAGTCAAATCCATAACTGAAATGATCCTATGGCAAAATTAAATGGAAGAAGAAAAGCAAAATGAGTGTTGAGAGATTCAAAGGTGAAGGGGATTTTGATGAAAAAGAATTGACATCAACAAACCCATTAAAATTAGGAGTAGTGCAATCAACAACACGTTCATGATCTTCTTCCATCTTAAAGAATGGGCAATTCTCACAGCCTGACTCTCTGAACTGTGAAACAAAAACAGAAATCGTAAACAAATAAATAAAAACAAAACAAAAAAATAATGAAAAATGTTAAAGGGTCCTCAGACCTGATCGTAGGTTTTGACAAGGCGGCAACGAAGACAAGCCCTCAACTCATGGCCAAAGCTTGTAGGGATTTGTGCAGGCACAATTGCCATTTTGGTAAGCTCGTTATTTCAACTGATGGCTAGATTGGTTCAACTAGTTGGACCAATGGTCAAATCAGATGACATTATAATTATATATAATTGTAATTATATATTATATGTAAGTAATGTCAATTACTATAAATTATTAAAGAAGTCACATAACTCAAACTTAATTAGCTACCAGACTTACAGAACTTAAAACATTAGGCTGGTGTGAGCAGACAGACCTCTGCAAATAGACAACAGTGACTTTGGTTTGACCACTCACAATAGCTCAAGTCCCTATTTATTTGCTTGCTAATGATAATGATGTTATGATGTGTATATATATACCAAAGCTGCTGAGAGCATTAATACCCATCATCGCATCTTAAAATCACCCCCCAATACCCAATATTCTAGAACACTTAATGGAAGACAAAACAATAAACACCTAAGACTTCAAAACAGCAATTCAAATTGTAATAGACATGTATAGGAAACATTATAGACGCTCATTAGTATATTCTCACAGCCTAACTAACTGAAGAAAGAAAGATACAGCAAGTGAAAATATACGGAGAAATAGTATATTCTCAAACCCCCCTTTTCCAATGTAAGTTCAAGGTGCGTAAGTGACATTGGAAAGCTCAAGCACATAGAGCTTGGGCCCTAGAAGTAAGAATCAGGCTTGGTCAGCAAATCAGCTAGTTGATCACTACCAGGAATGTGCAGAACTTGCAGTTGCTTATTAAGGACCTTTTCACGAACAAAAAACAAATCAAGTTCCATGTGCTTGGTGCAAGCGTAGAGAACAAAATTGTGACCTAGATGAACAGCACTTTGATTGTCACAAAAGACCATAGGACTGGAGCAAGGAATAGATAATTCATGGAGGAGTTTTAATCCATAGAATATTTGCTGTGACAATGGCAAGACTGCGATACTCAGTCTCAATGCTTGATCTAGCAACTACAATTTGCTGTCAAGACCACCATGAAACAAGATTAGGACCCAGAAATATGGCTGCACTAGAGGTGGAGCAACGATTATCTAGATCAGCAGCCCAATCAGCATCACAGAAAGCTTTGAGTGAGAGAGGTTGACTAGGTGAGGCTGGGAGGAGATGAAGACCAGTGTGCAAAGAGCCTTTGAGATATTGAAGGATGCACTTGACAGCAATCCAATGTGAGTCCAAAGGAGAGGCCATAAACTGATAGAGTTTGTTGACTGCAAGGATAATTTCAGGTCTAGTGATGGTGGCATACTGAAGGGCCCCAACAACGGATCTGTATAAAGATGCATTTGAAAAATGATCAAAACCTTGCTTGGTTAGTTTGCAGCAAGCTATCATAGAAGATATGGGTTTGGTATCTAGCATGTTTGTGCAAGATAGAAGATCTTTAGAAGCCATGGATGTGGATCCTTAAGCTCTTGATACCAAATTGGAAGAATTTGTGAAAGAAAGAAAACAATATTCTATTGAATTGAATGAGCAATTACAATAAATGCTCACCTCTGTTACAGAGTGTATATACATGCAGAAGAGAACTGAGTTGATGTGACAGGAGAAATTGACACATAACTAATCTAACTGACAGACGTCCTATTGTCACCGCTGTCACAACCTAAATAACTGAAGAAAGAAAGATACAGTAGGTGAAAATGTATAGAGAATTAGTATATTCTCTCAACTGCAATCTTAGTACTTTACATTTGGTTTCATTCTATATGTGAATCTTTTATGTTTATACTACTAAGCTATGTGTTATTCGATCATATAAACTACAAGCTCTAGGTTTTGACAAGAGTTGAGCTTTTAGCCTTGCCACCCTTTCCAAATTTATTGGTTTAATTAGGGGGGGGAAAGGGGGGGCTGTTTCAGAAATGGATGAGAGTACGAATCATGAATCATTGTTCGCTCATATCCAATAACTGGAATAGGGTATGTGCATTTTTTTTTTCCTGTACAAGTTAATTTAACTCTCTTACAATGGATGGTTGTTGGTTTAGTAAGAACACTAGTCCGATGTTGATTTGATTGACCATTGTCTCTTGTAAACTTTTATTTGGTGTTAAAATCATTTATCATACTTATTAAACTTATAAAGTTTATAACTTTTTAAGCTTGATGAATCACATAAAGATATCAAACAGTTATGCATGCAGCAAGTAGGGCTGGCTATCTTGCTGTGACTAGCAGAATGCATTTTTGTAAATATCTGTTTATAATTTTCCTTTATCTCTTAGGCTGTTAAAGGAGAATAAACAAAGACATGTTTGAACTAAACCCGTGTATCTGAATACACAACGGATGGATGTTTATATAGGCTTATTACATTGATTATACATAAATAGAGAATATATTGTTTCTTCTAAATTAGAGATTACATGCCTATAAATCATAATTATTACAATAAATATAGGATATTCAGTTCTGATTCTCAACACTCCCCCTCAAGCTAGAGCATATAAATCATATGTGCCTAGCTTGGTACAAATATAGCCAATCCTTGGTCCCCTTAAGGACTTGGCGAAGATGTCTGCCAACTAGTCACTGGAGTTGATGAAACTCGTAGTAATGTCCCCTGACTCGATCTTCTCCCTGATGAAATGACAATCAACTTCAATATCCTTGGTTCTTTCATGGAAGATGGAATTAGATGCAATGTGCAAAGCTGCTTGATTATCACAAATCAACGTCATTTGCATACAGTCTTAAAACTTAAGTTCTCTGAGAAGCTGCTTCAGCCATATAAGTTCACAAGTTACCAAAGTCATGGCCCTATATTCTGCTTCAACACTGGATCTTGCCACAATATTTTGCTTCTTACTTTTTCAGGATATCAAGTTTCCTCTAATCAGCACACAATACCCAGAGGTAGATCGCCTATCATTGGGTGAACCAGCACAATCGGCATTTGAGTACCCAACTATCTAAGTATGTCCCCTATCTTCATAAATGAGGCCTTTACTCGGAGCACTCTTAATGTATTTCAGTATCCGAATTACAACATTCCAATGGTCCTGGCAGGGAGAGTTCAAGAACTAGCTTACCACACTCACAGCAAAGGCAATATATGAACAAGTGACTGTGAGATAGTTTGTTTTCCAACTAATCTCCTATATCTCCCAGGATCTGATAAGGGCTCCCCCTGATTAGGTAGCAGTTGGACATTAGGTTCCATAGGAGTGTCTACTGGTTTAGCATTCAATAGACCAGTCTCTTCCAGGATGTCAAAAGCATATTTCCTTTGAGAGATTATCATACCATCCTTGGATTGAGCCGCTTTGATACCTAGGAAATACCGAAGCTTACCGAGGTCTTTAGTCTAGAACTGTCGAGAAAGGTACTGTTTTAAATGGAGGATGTCATGCTGATCACTGCCCATAATCACAATATCATCCATATAAACAATGAAATAGATGCATCCCTGATGTGAATGGCGATAGAAGACAGAATGGTTGGCTTCACTGTAAGTCATACCAAATTGTTGTACAACAGTACGAAAGTGGCCGAACCAAGCGCGAGGGGACTGTTTAAGCCCATACAAGGACCAACGAAGCCGACAAACCATAGTAGAGGACTCCCCCTGAGCAACAAGCCCTGGAGGTTGCTCCATGTAGACTTCTTCATCAAGATCGCCATGTAAGAAAGCATTTTTAATATCAAGTTGGAAGAGAGGCAAAAGACGAATGGCAACCATGGACAGTAGCAATCGGACAGAAGCCATCTTAGCCACGGGAGAAAAGGTATCAGTGTAGTCCTGCCCATAGACCTGGGTGTATCCTTTGGCCACCAAACGCGCCTTGAAACGATCGATAGTGCCATCAGGGCCAACTTTAAGTGTGAACAGCCAACGACAGCCAACAGCGAATTTTCCAAGAGGGAGATGAACCAAATCCCAGGTACCACTGCTTTGTAGGGCACACATCTCGTCAATCATGGCTTGTCTCCACTCAGGGTAAGATAAGGCTTCACCTAGAGAGTTAGGGATAGACTCAGAAGAAAAAGAAGAAAGGCAAGTATAATGCAGAGGAGAAACACAGTGATAACTAAGGGTAACATAGTGAGGAGAAGGGTTACAAGTAGAACGAGTACCTTTTCGAAGAGCAATAGGCCAATCAATGGCAGGCCCGGATCCGATAAAGAGGATGGCGCCAAGGAAGAGTCTGGCATGGGCTCTATTATATCGTCAGGAGCTAGCACAAGTGCTGGGGTAGTGTTGGCAAGGCGTGGGCGACGTTGATATGTTCGAATGGGTTGCACAACCGGGGGTGCTGCTGGAACATCGTGATTCACCTTAGGATTATCCAGAGAAATAGATGGAAGGGGGATAAGGGTAGGAGAATTAGGAAGAACAGAAAGCCACATGTCAGGAGGAGAATGAGCAGACTTGAAATAAAGGACAGATTCAAAGAAAGAGACATTAGCAGAAATGAAATACCATTGAAAGGCCGACGAGAAGCAACGATATCCTTTTTGTGATTGATGGTAACCCAGGAAGACACATTTGATGGACCTGGCAGAGAGTTTATCAAGGCCCAGAGTGAGGATGTGAAAAAAGCATGTGGAGCCAAAGACATGAGGAGGAAGTGTATGAAGCGAGGAATGAGGAAAAAGGACGAAATGGAGAACCTGATTATTGAGGACAGATGATGGCATGTGATTGATGAGGTAGTAGGCCGTGAGAACAACTTCACCCCAAAAGCGTGGGAGAACATGATCGTGGAGAATAAGCGTCCAAGTGTGTCAATGAAATGTCTGTTCTTGCGCTTGGCCACCCCGTTCTGTTGAGGGTGTGAGCACAGGATGTTTGGTGAAGAATGCCTTTCAACACCATAAAGTGCTAAAACTGATGAGAGAAAAATTCACGTGCATTATCACTACAAAGAGAGCGTATAGGAATTCCAAATTGGGTTTTTATTTCATGATAAAACTTTTCAAAAAGGGAAAACAATTCAGACCTGCTTTTCATTAAACATAACCACATACAACAAGAAAAATCATCAATAAAAATAACAATATTTAGACGGGATATGAACTAAGGCAACGGGAGACGTAGCCTGTTTATTGACATGATTGGGAAACGAAGTATGAGTGTGTTTCCCTAACTGACATGACTCACAGTGAAGGGTTGACAACTTGGAGAGACTAGGTACCATCTGTTGAAGTTTCGGTAAACTAGGATGTCCCAGTTGAGCATGGATCGTCATTGGAGAGGCTGTGGTAGAGCATGCTTGTGGTGTTGTAAAGAGATAATAGAGGCCATGAGACTCACATCCAACGCCAATCATCCGTCCCAAAGTCCGTTCCTGCAAGGTAACAGGATCTTTAGTAAAGGTAATGACAAAGTCATGGGATTGGATAAGACGAGACAGATAAGAGGTCAAAAGGACAATTAGGGACGTATAAAACAAACTCGCCAATTAGAGAGGGAAAGGGGTGGGCGGTGCCAATTCCTTTGGACTGTGTTTAAGAACCATTGAAGGAAGTAATGGCAGGTAAAAAACCATGGGTAGAAAGGGAAGAGAAAAGAGAGTGATTACCAGAGATATGATCAAATGTGCCAGAGTCAAGGACCCAAAGAAGGAGAATGAGAAATGCAAGCAATAGAATTACCAGTGTGTGCAACGAAAGCAGTGGTACTAGGGTTCTGACGACTCTCAAACTACTAGACAAAGTCCTCATAAGTAGTAGGGGTGACTCGTGGTTGATTAGCATGCAGAGTAGATTCCGCGAGAGGTGTATAGGCCACATTGGCTGGATGAGGGGGTTTACCATGCAGCTTCCAACAACGGTCAATAGTGTGCCCGTGACGATGACAATGCTCACACTTGCAATGGTCATGAGTAGCAGAATACTCCGAGGCAGGCCATAAAGCGCAAGGACCATAAAGAAAGTACTTTGATTCTCCAACTCTTTCTTAGCCTCAGCGGGAACAGAAGCCGCAGGAGGTAAGAGTTCATTAAAGTCATGCAAGGCAACATGAACTCGCCCAAGATATGCAAACATAGGGCCATCAAAACCCTAAGGGGCAATGAGGGTCATCAAGTCATGGCAAACCCCATATAACCGCCAAGTGTCATTAGTATAAAGTGCACATGCCTCAATCCAAACCGATTCACAAGTGACGTGGGGCCGAAAAATCAAATTAAGCAACGGGTGGAGAATGGACTTCAATACACTGCATAACTGAGCATCAATCTTTTCCCATTGGGCATGAGCTGGGGCTGGTACAAAATCAACGATACTGGTGAGATGATCTTTATAGCCAAGACCAGTAATCCACAAGGTGATGTCGAAGGCCTAAGAGGAGTAGTTTGAGCCATCCAACTTCTCTGTAGAAAGTGGAAAGGTAGGAAAAAGGGGTGCATTGACCCTAGGTGGAGCAGAACCTATTGAAGCAATATTGAAAACGGAGTGAACAGTACCAGAGGCGCCCTGTTTGCAAAGGAAGTACCGTCAAACAGCCACGGATGGAGACGAAAAGTGGGGGGTAGGGGCGCAGAGAGGGAGCGACCCAAGCGGCAAAGGCACGGCGAGAACGAAGCCGTGACACGCCAGCACACGCCGAACTGGGCTATTGTTTGGCGCGGCAAAGTCGGCGTGCGTGAGGGCGCGTGAAGGGGCTTTGGGGGAAGCAGTTCGGAGGGTCTTGTTGATCGGCAAGAGGCAAACCAAAAGGGGTGGGTGGTCACTGGAAAAGTCGTCGGAGTGACGATGATGACCGAAAAAGGGGAAATGATTGGAAAAGCAAACTGGAGGAGGACATGGTTCGCAAAAAAAAAAAAAAAATTATCACTAGGGACAGTGGGTCCACCGGGCAAAACACTAGATGCCTCTGTTAGGCTTTGAATACCATGTTAAAGGAGAATAAACAGAGACATGTTTGAACTCAACCCATGTGTCTGAATACACAACGGATGGATGTTTATATAGGCTTATTACATTGATTATACATAAATAGAGAATATATTGTTTCCTCTAAATTAGAGATTACATGACTATAAATCATAATTATTACAATAAATATAGGATATTCATTTCTGATTCTCAACATAGGCAATCTAAGTACAATGAGTATCTATTGTCTTAAGCCCAACAAAGAGTATCGATTATATTGAAACCTATGTCCAATTAGGACAACTGGATTGGAGAAGGAGATTGAGAGCATGAAAAAGAAGTTGGCTGCTTGCACGAGAGATGATCTAAATCTACAAGAGGAGCTTTCTGAGGCTTGTAGAATTAAAGTGAGTTATTGAATTTCTTGTCTCTGTTGGTACATGGCTTACAAAATTTCAAATAAACAAAATTCAAAGCCAATCTAAACCTACAAGATCTGATTGGGACGTATATGGCTACTTATATGGTGCAATTGACAAATATGTTTTACCAATCAGAGCATCATATGTGACATATTTCTATCATAATTCAAATTTATTTTTATACAAAAAATTGTAAATGCGATCAGCTATGCTCATATATTAGTGTTAATAACATCACTGCCTATGCCCTAGTGGCTGTCAAAGATTTCAGGGAAAAAGTAACATCCATAATTAGCGTTAATCATACCATAGCCAATCACAGTGCCAGTCATTAACACAAGGGAGTAGAGTTAAGAATCATGATAAACAAACACCACAAGAACCAGAGTACTTGGTATTATGTCCTTATGTGCAGCAACAACATGTGCTTTTATGGAAAAAAAAAATAGCAAATACAATTCCAAGGAAAAAGGGAGGGGGTTGACAGCACATTGAAGTTGGTAAAGATGCAGTGACAAGATCATTTAATTCCACATTTACATGGTGATATGATCTATAAGGAGGCATATACAAACACCATTTATTTTATGATTGGGAATAAGTTGGGAAGCACCTAAAGCATGATCAAAGAGCATCAATAATCAATGTGAATTTGTTAAAAGATATCATGTTTAGCAATTATGCCATAAAAAGTACGTATGACTTAAAGTAAACAAATGTAGCTTTGGCATTTGGTCGAAAATTTTACAGTAAATTTTACTACAAACTTGCTTTTGAGATAAAAGTTTTCAAACATAAATCACTTCATTTCAAATTCAACATTAACTAAAATCAATTTTACAAAATCAATGCCAGTTGAAATCAAGTTTGCAAATGTCCATCCAAACACACATTAATGGAGTTAAACAATTATCTTCCTTATTTCTGTGTATTTTTATAATTATATGCAGAAGGCTTTGTTCATAGAGCTGGAAATTTCCTTCTTTTGCAAATGGACTAAAAATAAATTTTCCCGTAATTTAATTGTTAAAACAAAAACAACTAAGCTGAAAGAACCATGGACATAAGTTTTCCCCTAATTTAATTGTTAAGGTGTGGTTCAGCTGTCTGTCAAAAACCACCATCCAAATTCAAACAATAAATTATCTAGCAAACCAAAACACTTATCTCCCAACCTAATCGTTAAATCAACATATCCTCTTATGAAAAAAATAGAAAATTCAAATTAAAAAAAAAATCAAAGAATCAATAGGAATTCAGGTCAGAATCGGGTTAGAATTAAAAAATGTGGAAATTAATAGAAATCAATAGATCCAAACGACACAAAAATTAATCAAGAGCTTACCAATCAATTCGAATCAAAATATTCTCCAACAATCACCACTGGAATTTTTCTAAAGCCAGAAGAATCCTGCTGAAATTAACACAAGGGAATAGAGTTAAGAATCATATTGCTGAAATTAACCGACCTTGAAAGAACAAAGGCAGGCAGCTCTGCAAACCCTAATGCGAGAAAGAAAGCAATGTGGTTCACGAGTGGCTGAAACAAGAGAGACTACCAAGCAATGTGGTTCAGGAGTGGTGAGCAATGGAAGTGAGCGGCTGAAACGAGAGAGACAGAGAGTGGCCGAAATGAGAAAAGGAGGTTTACTGAGACAGAAAGCAATGTTTACGAACCATAATAAAAGTGATCTCTGAGTAGAGGTATCAAAACGGATTTCGCCAGATGGACTCGCTTGATTAGTTCAGTGCATGAATTGAGTTAAGTGTGGAAATTAAATTTGAGTTTATTTTGATCCTTGGTTGGACGCGGGCCAGTCCGCCATGAGTTATTTTTTTATTATCTAATTTTTTTACAATTGATAAAATTATAAATAATAAATTTAATATTACATGTGTTGTTAATATTTAATATTTTATGTATATTAAGTTTTTATTTTTAAAATCTAGCACTTATTTAATTATATGATTAATACACTTTATTTTATTTTTATTCTTATGTATTATATTATGCTATTTTATAGTATAAATGATAACTTATATTTTTTAATTTTAGTTTGTAGTAATTAAAATATTTTATTAACATGTTATATAAAAATTAATTTAATTTAATAATTTTTATTTTTTATATTAAAAAATGAGTGACTCATAGACCAATCCATTTGGCTCACAACCTGTCAAGGACTAAGCTAGACTAAGAAAAATTTAGGCTACTATTAAATACATGTTTGGATAAGCTTATCTAAAAGAGCTTATAGAAAAGAGTTTGACTATAAATTCTACTGTGAAAAATTCCTCTTAGATAACTAATATGGTGTTTGGATGATACATACTTTGTTTCTCTGTAAGTTCTATAAGTGACCAAAACCTTTGAAATTTAACTTCTCTATAAGTTCTTCTAAAAGTTTCTAAAAAAGTCAAAAGCTAATGAAGGTTATGCATCCAAACATCACTTCTAAATAATAAATAACTTATGCCAATAGATAAGCTCTTCTAACCTGTGTCCAAACAAGCCCTGAACTGGTTCGACCCAAAAATGTATTAACCCATGATTAATCAACCCAAATAGGCAAGACTAACCCGAATTGATAACTGTATAAACTGAGGCAAACAAACTATTGTGTTATTATTACTGTGTACATTTTTATTAATTAAGTTACTTTTAAAAGTATACTAGATGTAATACGGAAATAAAAGTTTTCTATGGGGTGATATGGAAAGGCATAGAAGAGTGCATATTGTTGTTGCCTGGAAAGAAATTTGTAAGCCAAAAGAACTTGGGGGGCTTAGGTTAACTGCTAGAGATGTTAATATTGCACATATGATGAAAGCTTGTCAGTAGTTATGTACAAAGGACGAAGATCTTTGGGTAAGAGTTCTCTGTGCAAAATATAGGTACAAAAATTAGGTACAGAAGTACAAGTTTGCTAAGGGGTGATATGGAAAGGCATAGAAGAGTGCGTATTGTTGTTGCCTAGAAAGAAATTTGTAAGCCAAAAGAATTTGGGGGGCTTGGGTTATGGGCTGCTAAAGATGTTAATACAGCACATATGATGAAAGCTTGTTGGTAGTTGTGTACAAAGGATGAAGATCTCTGGGTAAGAGTTCTCTCTTTCTTAATTTTTGGTACTATTGCTTGTAACATAGGCTTAGCAGTGCCCAATAAGTTATTGCGCGTTCTTTTAATGGTTCAGTGCCTACGAGATTATTAACAGTATCCTTTTTAAAGAATGTCAATAAATTCCAAAACTCATTTCGCTATCCAGTAGTAACAACCATCTTTTTGATTGGTACCATAGTTGCACTTTGGTTAGGTATTGGAGCAACATTTGTAACACCCTTATATTTTGCCTATCAAATTCTTTTCCTAATTATTCTGTATCTATTGTTGGAGAACTAGATGGGAATCTTAAAATTTGATTCTTACAGTTATGTTTGTATTAGTGAGTAATATGTAGTTTATATTTTTAATAATTTTTAGGGAACGAAGCTTGGAAATTAGTAAAATGACCATTTTGCCCTTAAAAAGTCAAATAACAAAATTAATAGACAAGAATAGTTAGAAGTGTTTTAAAAGTCATCAATATACTTAAAATAATTAATAATAATTTTAGAAATTTTGTTGGGATTTATTGAGATAATTTTTGTGAAATGACCAAAATACCCCTTGTTGACTACAGGAGCAGACCAGAGACTTTTTGACTTCAAAGTATTTTACAAATTTTATACTAGGTTTATTTTAATTATAAAAATTTATTTTAAAATAAAATTAGTGAAAAATGTAACACTCTTATTTCAGTTTTTCAACTATCTTTCTAATATCTGACTATTTAATTCTAAAATATCGAGAAAGAATTTCAAAATTCTGATCCCCCCCATTATGCTCAAAATTTCAAGAGTTATCTAATCATGATTTTTTAATAATTTTTTCGAGCCGATGCCTAGAGAAATTAGAAATGACAATTTTGTCCATATTTTTCTAAATTAAGGATTAACATGAGAAAAAAGATTCAATTGACATTAAAATGTCAATTTAAGCTTAGAATCATGTCATATATATTAAAATATAATTTTTGAAATTTTCTGAAAATTTTTGGAGTTCTTGTGTAAAATGACCAAAATGCCCTTAGGTGTTTGATAAGCCAGCCGGTATTGGTTTGACATCCAAAAATGGTGAAAATGGAATTTCAGTTTATTTATAGGTGAAATATTTAATTTTATAATTTTCATAAAAATTTTGGTATTTATTGAATTAAAATAGATTTATTATATTTTTTGCCTTAAAAATACAAAATAAATAGATAAAATTTGAAATAAATTACTAAAAAATTAAAATTTATTATTATAAATTTATTTTTGATTAAAAATAATTTATTTGTCCATTTTTTCATTAAAATACATTATTTTGATATTAAAAGCTAATTTTTCAAGTTTAAGCGATTTTATCGGTACCAATTAATGCACCTACAGATAAAATTTACACTGAGGAGCTTGAGGACAGCTCATATAGCACATCCCCAAGCCTAGGAGGGGTGATTCACCACCCTAAATGGTGTATGTGTCCCTAAATTGGATTAAAAATAAATAAAAATTGGATTTATGACATAATAATGACATAATGGATGATGTAAATGGTGGGATACCTAAGCCTTCTCTTCCTCTATAAATACCTGCATTCTTAGACAAGATTTTCACCATTCTTCTCCTCCATAAGCTAAAGATCCTCTCTCTCTATAAATTTTTCTTATTTAGTTTTTATGTTAAAATTTTGCTAGTTTTCAACTAGTAGAATTTCTCCTCCTAAAAGTTTTGCACCAACAATTTCATCCTCTTCATCAACCACCTTAGAGGTAATGGGGGGAGTGGGGTTAGTTCTAAATTATTGTCACTTTGCATGTTGGTAGGAAGAGTTTTCCGCTAAACCCATTTAGGCTTAAATTTTATTATTATTATTGTTATATTGTTTGATGTTAAACTTGAGTTTTTACTAAGTTGTTACTCTGCCCAAATTTAGATTATTAAATCATAATTACTAAATTGTTACTCTGCTCAAATTTAAATTATTAAATTATACTTGCTAAATTGTTACTCTGTTCAATTTTAGAAAATTAAAATGCATTTGCTAAAATGTTATTCTGCCTAAATTTAGAAAATTAAAATGTATTTATTTAGTTGTTATTTTGCCAAAATTTTAGTAATTAAATTATAATTACTATGTCATTATTCTGCTAAAATTGTATATCATTACTAAATTGTTTTTCTATTAAAATTTTGGTATTGTGCAATTTCTGCAATATAAGGTAGAAATATTGATTGTACTAGTACTCAAATTAAATGAGACCGGGGAAACCTCTGTTTGAAAAATTAGGAAGTGATAAATTAGTGAGTAATGTAAAGCAAGTGACATGCAGTGGCATGACACCCTGCTAGGAAAGCTACAGTTTGGTACACTGCGAGATGAAAGGTAAGGACCCATGGTTAAGTCTAGAGGGTATGATATCGAGTGGTGAGCATCCTAATGGCCAAGGTAGCGCTCTTGAACCAGGACAATCACTTAACCAACTTGATAACCTTGACAACTATTTAGCATCACCAGGATTGGTGAGAGTATACCTCTATAAATGAATATCCTAAATTGTTATTTTGTTCCTTAATGATGATAAGGGATACACCATGTGATGATGATTGAGAGAGGTATATGTACTCTTAGTCACTTCCCAGGTTCTGTTAAGAACTATTACCTACTAATAAAAGTATGGATCCATATCGAGTTAAGGATTGTATAACATAAAATAAACTTTAGGTTCCCCTTTTATTATCAATTATGTTTTATGCTGTATTGTGTGGTAGAATTCCTACCACACATGTAAAAGTGATATTAGAACAAATCACCTCACTCTATTATTTTTCATTTTATGCATGATTGATTACGATTAATGAAGACCCGACTGTTGATGAAGACCTATAGGGCTAGTTTGATAGTTTATTATTTTATGGAATAGGGTAGGCAAACACTGCTCTAACTATGATCTTTTTGATGTATTGGGAATAAGTAATAACTATTTTGATGTATATTTTAATCTCCCTATATTTCAAGAATTTTTCTGATTATGAAATCATGATGTACAGTTCTACAATGAATACATACAGATTTTATTTTATTTTTACTATCGTTTTCAAATTCTAATAAATTTACAAATTTTCTATTATTAAAAATGGAGAAAAATTTTTCTCGTATTTTTAAATAAGTAAATAAGTATAAGTTATATTCAATGTGAATGGGCGTCACAACATTACCTATTGAGAAATCCCTAACTTTAGGTCTTTTTTAAACTTATTAAATTGATTCAATTTTGAAATAAAATTTCATGCAATGTGTATCGTGTATCTAGGGAGAATTCATTTTTAAACGACCAATCCCTAGATACATTTATTCCATTTTAGGTTTATTTTGAGTATGTAGATTTGTTCTAAAGATTTAAATCACACATTTGCACCTTTCATTTTAGAAAAAAAAAATTAAATCCTATGCTGATGGATTTCAAATTTATGCAAAATGCTTTTCTATTTATAGAATGTCCATTGTATATTTTACATCTTCTACACAAAAATTCTCAATTTCTAGAAGGTCTTCTTGACTGTTATTCAAAAGTTCGAATAATGTATGAATATTGGATCTTTTGAGACAATTATAGATCGTGGAAGGCAACTCTAATTGTTCAATAGAAATGGATTTTAATGCTATTTCTTTTTTTATTTTTCCTTAGTTTAGCCTTAGCCAATATATCATGAAAAGTAAAAAAGGGCAAAGTAACTTTGTATTAATTGTTTTCTAAATTAAAGTTAACTTCTTCTTCTGCATGTAAAAAGGGAATAAATCAATCAATCAAATTCCGAGAGGCTTTATAGAGCGCTTCCTTAGGAGTTAAACTTCTGTTTGTCCATATTTGAGAAATAGTATCTCTTGTTTTTCATTCCCATTCACATAAGAATGAATACTATGATTTACATTTTGAACAGGCATGAGTATAGCATCTATAGGATAACTTTCGTCTTGAAAGTTTTTTAATGTTTTTATATGATACCCACGATTCCTCTTGATTTGTAATCCAATACACAAATTAACAGGTTTTATTACGTTGGCTATATGTTGTGTATTATCAAAGATTTCCATAGAGGGTGGTAAAATGATGTCTTGAGCGGTTACATATCCAGGACCTTTGAAACAAATAGACACGTCCCAAGTTCCATACATATTACTTCTTAATACAATTTGTCTCAAATTCATTACAATTTAATGTATTGATTCGTGAATACCTACTATGGTGGAATATTTATATGGTATTTTCTTTGATTTTACATGTGTGATACAGAACTCACGTGGGCCAGATATTATCCCATATAATAAACAAAATAACTCTTAGTCCAACTTTTGGAATGGGTTTTGTAAACTTAGGAAAAGGTTCAGCCCAATTTCATTTGGAATATTGGTGATGGATTTATTGCTCTATTTTGCAAATATAGGTGGTTATTCCTTTTTCCTCCCCTTGGTGATTTGGCTATTAGAAGGATACCTCAGGAAGAGTTGGAGTGGCGGGTTTGAGATTATGTGAAGGAAGATGGGTCTTAGTGGTTGGACCATATTGCATCGATACTTCTTGAGTATGTGGTTGAAACACTTCAAGGATGTGCTCCTCCTTGTTCACATGAAGAGGTTGATGCTTTAACCTAGGCAAGAACCAGTGACAGTTCATTCTCTTTCAAGGCAGCTTTTAACAGCTTGTCTAACAATAATACAAACCCGAAGAGTGTTTATAAGATTATTTGGAGGTGGAATGGGCCACAAGGATTAAAAGCCTTTTGTGGCTTGTTGCAAGGGAGAATTTAATGACTAATAAAGCCAGGCAAGTAAGGAAGTTGACTGAAGATGCTTCATGCCGGAGGTGTTTCAAAGAAGTGAAGGATTTTATTCATACTTTGCGTGATTGCTGTTGAATACAAACTGTTTATATTGATCTTTTAGGGAATAGATATTCTAGTCAGTTTTTCTCGCAGAATAAGATAGTTTGCCTTGAAGATAATCTGATGGGGAAATCCCACCCTTCTCCTCGATGGTCGTTAACTTTTGTGGTTGCCATTGATGTGATCTGGAGAACTCTTAACTACATGGTGTTTGATGGTGTAGACAAGTTTGTTAGTAGTATGATCCATGAAGTTGTAACACGAACTTCAAAGATAGAAAGTGTCTTTGCTTGTTTAAGTACTTTGGTTCCTCGATCTTCCCCACATGCTCATTCTTCTATATCCTGGTGTCCTCTTCCCCCTAGGGCGTCAAAGATTAGTTGTGATGGGGCTGTGTCTAGTGGCTCAAATGCTGCAACATGCGAAGGTATTATTTAGGATCATTTAGGTGTCCCTATTTTAGCATTTGATGTAAGGCTTGGATGTTGCTCTGTTATTCATTCAGAACTATGGGGGATTTACTTTGGTATCAAGTTGGTGTTGGATGTAAGGGTCTCTTGTGATATCCAGATAGAGTCAGATTTAGATTTGGCTGTCAGATTCCTAAATGAAGGTGTGATCAAATCTCACATGTGTTGTCGACTTCTAAACAACATTGTGAGCCTTATCCTTCAACATCTGAGTGTTGTTTGCCACCACATTTTTCGTAAAGCGAATCATGTAGCTGATTGCCTTGTTAAGAAAGGTCTCTCACTTAGTCATGGAGTACATGTTTTCCACAAGCCTCCTCTATGGATCCAGATTCATTTGTTAGCTGGTTGTTCTTTTGTTAGTTTCTTTTGTGGTTTTTAGCTTGGGCGCTTAGCTCCGTTGTATCAACAAAAAAAATATGTAATAGCATCTATTGCACAGGTTTATTTAAATATAAATATATAATTTAAATACATAAAAAATGTATTAAGAAATAAAATTTTTATTAGTTTATAATTTATTATAAATAGCGTTTTTAAGATATTATATGTATTATTTTATCAACATTAATCATGTTTATTGTCAAATTTTTTTCATGAGGTTGTGATTAAAACAATAACATATATCAAATAGTTATTAAAGTAATTTATTAATATTTCCTTAGAGACTATATATCTCATATTTATAAACATTTAAAAAAGGAAAATAAAAAATGATTAACCTCTATAATCATTGAAGGTATGACTCTAGTTTTATAACATATAATCATAATAATGTTGTGAGTCATTCACATTCATATGATCAACATAAAGCAAAAAAAAAAAAATTCATGATCAAACATTTCTTTTTTATTTTTTGTCCATGGTGTTTTGGTATAAAAATAACAAATTAAAATATATACTCAATAAATAAATAATAATTTTAAAAAAAATTGGATAGTTACAAATGTTTGTCTAATTCAAAATAAAAGATATGCTACTTTGGTTATATATCATAGTTAAATTCAATTAATTTTATATAAAATTGAGAAGAAACAATATCAAACAATTTTATTTTTCAATAATTATTGTATTATTAGACTTATAA
The DNA here is from genome assembly GCA_004329165.1 of Spatholobus suberectus. Classification (NCBI taxonomy): domain Eukaryota; kingdom Viridiplantae; phylum Streptophyta; class Magnoliopsida; order Fabales; family Fabaceae; genus Spatholobus; species Spatholobus suberectus. The sequence continues at coordinate 111,412 of CM014736.1, read as the reverse complement.
GTTGTTTAAAGTAGAGACAATGCATTATAGAATATCTCTTATGAACATAAGATTTAGTTTTAATAAATGGTTGTACTCAGTAATTCAATATCGAAAGAGGTATCCAACATGGAGACCTTTTATCATTTGTTATTATTTCTAGTTAAAATAAAAGGGTTAAATGAAATAAATGATTTGTAATGATTTTAATTTAAAATTATAATGTCATGATAAATAAAATATTCAAAAAATATTATATCACTAACATAAAATATATCATTATATGATTTTTTAAGAGTTTAATTTCTACGCATTAATAGTGTAAGAAATTTTACACTATCAACCAATTATAAATAATGGTAAGTATGACTTTTAAGATAGTACTTTTAAAACTCAACAAACTTATCATATATGACAATTTGTGATTGAGTGACCATAAAATCTCTTTGCAATGTTAGTTATTAAAATGAATAAGCTTTGAAATAATATATAAACACATGATACGAAAATCATCTAGCCAATACAACTTAGCCATCAATAAACATTAAATTATGTTACTCAAGCTACATTGGAGACAAAGATGTAACTTATGTAGTTACATGTGTATATGAATCCAATGCCAATTTTGCAAGCCCGAAATTTGAAACCTGATAACCAAATCATATCAGCGAAAAAAATAATGAGCAATAATATGACTTTCAAATTAATATTGATCGTGTTCGATCTTATAATACTTTACATTGATTCAAATTATCAATAATGTGTTTTCAAATTAACACACCAACAAATAATTTGACAACCATCACATGGTCAGCAAGTTAGCACTAGTAATTTCCAATTCCTTCCATTTGACAACCATCACATAGTACATACCTACATATAAGAAAACAAACACCATTAGCAAAACATTATATATACAAGACATGGCAAGTTTATGATAATAATTTAGAAGAAGGGCAACATGATCGATTGACATATAGACTCACCTAAGAATGAATGTGGATTCCAAGGTAAGTTAGAGGATGAAACAGGTTCTTATTTATTTTTGTGTGTGCCTCACCATCTATTGCTTAAAACTATGACAAATACATAGCATCATCCTAATTTAAGGCAATAAAGCCCAGTTCCAGCACACATACACAAGATCATTCATTATTTGTAACAACCCTACCTTCTATTATAATTGTTTTTCTATTTCATTCTAATTTTACTTTTAAACAATCGAGTAGGAATCTCAAAATTCTAATATCCATGGTTGCGTTCAAAATTTGAGAACTATTCAATCGTAACTTTTAATAATTTTTTCAAGCTAAGGCCCTAGAGAAATGAAAAAATGATAATCACATCCTGTAACACCCTAGAGGGTATTGTCGTAACTAAGCCTATATTTCTAAGAACAAAAAAAAGAGGACTTAAAAACATAGAAACATGTTGAGGCGACTTATAAATATAATTAGATATTGTATACGAACAATACAATAAAAAAAATACGTGCCTAATATAACTCATCTATCACCCAAAGGTGTCGTACAAAACATAAAGAGGAATATAAGAAAACAATATAAAATAGACTACGTCTTCTTGCACGTGACTCCAAGCTCCATCTGTACATGTCTTCACCTGTATCTTGAAAAAAAGGAAACTTAAAAGAGTGAGACATAATGTCTTAGTGAGTGCTCTAAGGGTTCTACGGTTGGGTTAAACTCTTATACTCAGACAACCTTCATCACTTATCTTTCATGACTTTAGCCTCACTAGGTCTCTCATAATTCTCCATACCTATAGTCGAGTCTACACCTTTCAACAGTCAATGCTTCTTGTTAACTACTCTCTCATTCTCACAACTATTATATTGGTTTGCTATCTCATTCTTAACCTAAAAACTCATCATCATTACTTATATTTTCTTACCCAAAACCCTCTCTAGTACTTAAACCCTTCATGTTTAGATTTTACTCTTCTTCCTTTTAATATTTAAAGTTATCCTCTAGGGGTCAAGTCTAAGGTCACAGACATTCTAAAATATTTTTGACACTCCCTTAACATTCACCTTAATACCCTCATTTTGTTCTCTCTTATTAGTCTCATACCTTTTTATTACACCGTATGGGAATTCACCCTTTCTCTTTCTTATTCACAACTATTATTATCAAACTAAAACCCTCATAACACTATCCTAGGGCCTAGCTTCTCACTTATCCTTAAGGTAGCAAACACAATTATAATTACAAGCATAACATGAGCACATATATATAATCTTGACACTTCATCACAAGACACAATTATGTTTTCATACGTGTACATATTACATCAATCGGTCATGAACAAGGTCACACAAATTTCACATAGTTACAATGTAGCACACTACAAAAAGATACATATGCATGCTATGTTCCTAAACCACTACCCACGCATATGTGGTACCAACTTAAACTTGTCAGAAAATAGACTAGGAGTAAATGCAGGCCATAAGAAAAGTCATCGGTACCAATGCCTTCAGTTTTCGCACCCTCAGCTAACATGATATCCTCCGGTGACTAGTTAGGGTGACCCAGTTTTGTCAGTACGCTCCGACTCCATGGGATCAGCATAGACCATTGGAGTTTTTCCAACCGAATAACCCCCAAGGCTAGGGTTAGACAACCTATCACGGCCTCCACCAGCCAAATTTCCACATACTTTCCTCATCACATAACTCAAATGTTATGATGCATGGTCACATATAATGATTGCAACTTTTCATAGACTTTTATCGTGAAACATTGGCACAATTTTATACCACACTCAGTTTTTTCAAGATAAATAACAATCATACAATATAAAATCAACAAGGCATAAAAACAACAACAACAATGAGTTAAAAACTACAAAAAGGAGCTCATAATCACAAAGAACAGAAAAGCAAAGGTAGTATCTGCCCGACAAGACGAAAGTTTCGCCCAACGGTCCAGCGAACCTGTGCAGCAAGTCTGCACCAGAATCCAACCCACCCAGCGAGTATTGCACCCCACTCAGCGGGTCCACATCAGGACCCAACCCGTCCAGCGGGTCCGCGCGCCTGTCACTAGCGCAGAATTCAATTTTTGAAGAAAAGTCGCTCAGTGGCTACTGTTGGGCGGATCCAAGGTACTAATTTTAATTCATTTTTCCTATTGTATTTGGTTTCTAAATGCTCCAAAATAAATAATTAGGTTCTTAAGCACTCTTCTACATTGATAATTGGTCAATCTAATCTATAAATTTCTTACTCCTTCACAATCCCCTCAAAACCCATTAAATCCCTAAACTTAGGCATAAAGAGGGGAAAAAGATAAATAGATAAACAAGGCATAACATAAAGGACAAGGAAGGACACAGGGAAAGCACTCACCTTTAGGTATATGCAAAGCTGAGTTCTAGGGCTAAAGTTCTCCGATTTCTATTCCTCCTCTTTCTCTTCCTCTTCTTATTCATTTTCTCCTCATTCTTTTTACCTTTTCTCTTCTTCTATTTGGTGACGGCTAAACCTAATTCTCCTTCCCTATTCCCTTCTTATAACATGTGGGTGGGTATGTAGCTTAATGGGCTTTAGTCACTTATTGGGCTCTAGATGCTCTTTTGGGTTCTATGATAACATTCCTACTAATTTATAATACTAAATTGTTAATAATAATAATAATAATAACAATAAATATAATAACAATACACCACAATAATAATAATAATAACTACTACAACAACAACAATAAATATAGCAATAACAGTAATAGGAACAACAATAATAGATATATTAATAACAATGATAGGAACAACAACAACAACAACAACAATAATAATAATAATAGTAATAATAGTAATAATAATAATAATAATAAGTGATTTAATAACAATAACTCTTAAAGCGTCTTTTGTCTAATAACACATGGGAAAGGTCCTACTAAGAGTTACCTCGTGGTTTATTTCTAGTATATGAAATTTATGATGTTACACATCCCAATTTCTCGCCAAAAAAAAACCTGACATGCGAAAAATATTCAAATGAAGATAAAAAAATCATTTTAATCCTGGAAACATGTTAAATATATTAAAATATATTTTTAAAAATTCTTTAGAAATTTTCTAAAGTTCCTATACAAAATGACCAAAATGTCTTTAGTTGACTACAAAGTCAAACTAAAGTCTATTTCATATTCAAATTTCAAAAATAGTGAGAAAATTGTTTTAGGCATATTTTCATGTAATGAAATTATTTATAATTATTTTATTATTTTTGTATTTGTTTAAATTAAAATGGATTTACTAGTAATCTATGACTTAAAAATACAAAATAATTAATAAAAATTAGGAGGAAAATATATAAAAGTATTTTTAATTTTTAGAAATAATCTAAGACTTTAGTTGTGTATGTTTAAGAAGTATCAAGGTCAATTGCATTAATTTAGTATGTGATTTAAATAAACTAAGGAAATAGGATACAATAGTATCAATTAATTTTAATAGATAAAAATTGAAAAAAATAGTTTAGGCAAAAGAAGGGTTGCACACTCGTCTATGATCTTTCAGTGACTAAATTGAACTAAGCTTAATTAACACATATGCTAATTGAAATTTTAAAAAAAGATTTGATTAATTACATCACCTACCATGATGTCACTAACATGACATCATTTTTCTTCAATTTAAACTCATACTCCCCCATTTTTTGGTCTGAAAAATCAAGACACTCTCTCCCATTTCTCTTAAAATTGTTCTTCTTCTCCTAGCTTGAATCCACCACATTCCACCCCCTCTCAAAGAAATACCAACCTTTGGAGGCTTAAGGCACCACCGCCTACCCTTAAAGATCACACATCCTTTTCACCTTTTCTTGAATCCATTAAGGTAAAAGGGGAGGGTGTGGTTCTTGATTTTTTCTCTTTTACAAAGATAGTAGGATGAGATTTTGACCCCCAAAACCCACCTCCCATCTCTGGTGTCTTGTTTTTGTGAAGCATGTTTTTGTGGGTATGTTGTTGTCTTGAATTCCAGATCTAGCATCTATTATTGTTTTGCTTGTAACTCGAGATGTAGTTATTATTTTTAAGTGCTTATTTTTTTGTCTGAAATTAGACTTAATATGATTCATAATAGACTCAAGAATTACTTGAAAAGTTAAGAAATGGAACAATTTGCATTTGTTGAAAGTTGAATTGGCTCTCTAAAAACTCAAATTTGGTAATGTGTGTCTTTTTGTGATTCTGGAATCTTTGGTTGGTTATTTGGTGAAACTACTACAACGAGTAAAAACTAAACTTCCTAAACTTTTTGGTGATATATGGTATGTTTATTTTTATGGTCATTTACTATTTTTACCAATTTTTGGAAACTAACGGTTATGCACTGATTCTGACCACAAATGTTTAATGGAACTATCATATTTAAAAAATTATTATATATCATATAGCTTTGTTTTTTATGATCTTGGTCAATCTGGAAATCTTATTGAATGTATTTTTGGGAAAAAAATTACTTTGCTACTAAATATTCTAAGATGACCGAGAAAAATAAAATATATTTGTTAGTCAGCTAATGGTTTAGTTTGACCTTACTGACATGTTATTTTTGTATTTTTTTGTAGATTTTTGTTTAATGTGATCCTGGATGTTTTAGAAAATAGAGAAAATTATCTTTTCAACAAATTATAAATCACATTTTATAAAAATCACTTAACTATTCAACCTTGAGGATCAACCCAAGCCATTGAATTTAGAAAAAAGAAAAAAAATTGCTTACTATTCTCAACAAAGTTTTCAATCTCTTTCAGTAAAAATTTTGTGTCCATGGAAAGGTTTCAAGGAAATAATATTATTTTGAATTAAATAAAATAGTTAATTTGGAAGATAAGTAATCTAGGGAGTGTAAAATAAAAAAATTTATTATTTTTCTCTAAATTTGACCCACGGTCATTTTGTGTTAAAATTTAAAGCTTTTGTGTTAATTAAATTCTATTTTGTATTAAAATGATGATTTTAGGTATTTCTTAAATTATTAACGATTTTAATTAGAAAATTTTGGTATTTAAATCTATAAGCAATTCAACCTTAATGAATTCCTTAAGTGAAATTTTGTTTTCCATAAATATCTAAAGGTTTATGAATTAGTGGTTGGTTTATAAAATTTCTAAATTGTTAAGAAGTAATTGATTACTGATGAATTGATGAAAATAAGTCTTTGTATGATGAAGTAGAGACAATGGTGATGATGTACTGGTTCTTAGGTTTTGAGACAAGAGATATTTCTGCTAAAAAGATAAGTTTATGTTATGATGAACTAATGAGCAAGTAAGATGTAAAGGCATATTGTGGGCATAAATCCTTGTGTTAAGAAAGTCATAGTTTGGTACACTACAAAATAAAAGGCAAGGACCACATGATTCGGGTATGGCATCGAGTGGTGAACGTCCTAATGGCCAAGGTAGTGCTCTTAAGTCGGGGCAATTACATATCTAGCTTGATAACCTTGATACCTACTCAGCATCTCAGGGTTGGTGGAAAGTACACCTCTATTTGGACTATGATAGTCCTAGACTAAAAGATGACTCATTTTCTCAATGATGATAAAGACTGTACTATGATGTGATAGAGGTATATGTATTCCCAGTTGCTTCCTAGTTATGATGTGTTGCTCATTAGTGAAAAGTATGGATCTATATAGAGTCTTGGATAGATTAGTACAGTTTAGAGAAAACCCTAGGTTCCCTTTTTTATAGTCAGTTGTGTTTTATTTATGTGTTTGATGGTGAAATTTCCTACCTATCTTTGTGAAAGAATCAAATCACCTCACTTCTTCTATTTTATTTTCTTTGTTTGTGCATGTGCATGGTACGAACTTATTGCTAATAGTACTCAAAGATGGAAGATGAGAATGCCAAGGATGAATAAGACCTAAAAAGGCCATGTTACATAGAGAAGACGATAGACGATAAGGATCACGTTACAAAAGGTTCAATGTAGCTATGGAAGATGTTTATATTTTATTTAGAATAGATAAAGGTCTTTAACTGCTTTGACTTAGGACTGTGATAGGTAGTTAGGATCTCTTTTTAAGTATTTATATGTACACACATGGTATATTCTTGCTTCAAATGATTGTATTCATATTGATAATAGTGATGAATGTTCTTTATTGATGCATGATATATGAATATGTGGCATATGTATTTAATCTTTTCTCTAAGATTGAAATTAGACGAAAATTAAATCAGCATAAAATCAAATAACTGAATATAAATGCTTATAAGTATTGGGTCAATAGTCAATGTAACTTAGGTCATTACATTATGCATGTCTTGAAATCATTTTATTAATGATTAGTTAACAAAAAGCACTAAAAACAACATTAAAGTCCAAAATTTGATAATAGGATGTTCAAATTTAGTTATAAGTGACTTTAAAAGTTAAAGTAAAAGGAAAATACTTTGAAGATGTTTGTTCATAATTGCTCATCATCATTGACAATATTATTTACATTAAAATAAATTAAAGTAAAGCACATATGATTTGTCAAAGGAGAGAAGACTATTAAAATAAGAGGAAATAACAATGTAATTTAAAAATCTCCAAATTCTGATATTTATTTGTTTATTACTATTATTATTATTTACAAAAAATTTGAGTAAATTATTGAATTAGTTTATGAAATTATAATTATCAAACATTTTAATAATTGATCCCTAATGTTAAAATTATGACAAAAATTAGTCCTTAAAATTAATAATTGTCCCTAATATTAAATATTCGTCAATTTGATCCCTGATTTTTTTTACAAGTAGTAGTTATTTTGGTTTTTGCCTTTGCTGTGCATCAATGAATTTTATATCTCGCTTTGTTGTGCATCAGTTAATTTCATTCCTAACATTAGGAATTGTTTTGACCTTAAGTTCATTGCATTATTAGGCTCACCATATCCGATATATTATTTGTTTTGGCTCACATAGCTTTATAATTTTGTCATTAAAGGACCTATAGTGGGTGTCACTATTCTAGTACAAAAAAAAAATCCCACATTGCTTAGAAATTGGGTCTAACAGTGTGTTTGGATAGAGCATTTTAGAGATTTTGAAATTTCTTGTATCAAAATATTTTAAAAGAAATTTAATTTCTAATAATTTTTCGAGATATTTTAATTAACTAAGATGATAGAATTTTAAATTCTTCACAAAAATTAAGAATTTGTAAATTCTCTCTTGTTTGCATGCTTCTTACTCTCTCTCTCTCTTGTGTGCGCACTCTCTCACTCCGCTCAATCTCTCTCTGCTCATTCTCTCTTAATTTAGAGTGCTTTCTCTATCTTGGTGGTTCGTACCAAGTTCATCTTTCTCACTCTTTCATCTTTGTGATCTAAGGTTTGTTACTTCAATTTGTTTTTTGTTTTTTATTTCGTTCATTTGTTTTTCAATTTTGATTTCATTGATTTGTGATCTAGGGTTCATTATTTGATTTCGTTGATTTGTTGCTCTTTGATTTCCATGGTCCCATTCTTCATTGTTTTGTATTGTAACCTTATTATAATTTTATTATAACCTTATTATAATTCTCAAAATGGGTGTTGGTTTGTTTGATTGAGAAGGGAATTTGAGATTGCTGCTATAGATGTCAGTAAGAAAGAGTACAAGGATCCTAAATACCTCATACTGTAACATCCTAAAAATTATTATATTATTTAGTTATTATATGAAAAAAAATATATAATAAATATTATTTAGTTGTATAATTATTTAATTAATTAAAAGATTAAGTGGTTAAGATAAGAATTACTTAAATTATTTTGCGAAGTACAAAAGACTGCAAAAGATAAAAATAATAGATAATAAGATAAAATTAGATAACTTAGTTGGGGAATCCATGTTAAAAGAGAGAGAGAGAGAGGGGCAAACAAACTCCAACAAATCACATTGGTGGCTAAACATATAAGGGATAGGTAGCTTCTTATCTTGGTTATGGAGTCAATCTTCTTCTTTGAAAAATAGGAAATGTCGTAGACTGCTTGAGGATTGGGAACAAGAAAGAGACAGAGCCAACCTTGTTAACGCAATCAATAGAGAGAGTACCGATCAACCTCATTCCAAGAGGTGAGTAGAACAACCTCTTTTCTAACCCTCTATGGTATGAATTTCTGGGTATTATTTCTTTTGGAATTATTAATGTAAAGAATTTGGGAATTTTGATATTATTGATGGTTTTCATTTGGAATGATTTATATATAATATTGCCTGCCATAGCAATTCTGTTTCTTGGAACATTCGTATATTTTTTGTGATTGAATTTTTTTTATTCCTCGTGCCCAAGACTGATGCGATAGGGTGGGGTGTTAAAGCTTTACTTCTTTATATAAATATACAATGAAAAGAAAATTTTAGCCTTGAAATTGCTTTGATTAACGACGTTGAATTGCTTGATATTGGCCAAAAGGCTTTCGTTATATATGACCGTGAATATATATATACATGTATATGTATAATCCTTTCATTAAATTGTAACGTGATTGCTATTGCTATCACTTAAGAACTCTATAGTTAAGTGTGCTTAACTTGGAGCAATTATAGGATGGGTGACATCCTGGGAAGTTTCCCAAGAAGCATGTGAGTAAGGACAAAGTATGCTGAAAAGTCTTGTGTTGGTTTGTGGGGGCAGTCTTCAATCCTGAAAGTAGCAAAGCGTTACACATACTACAGACTCTATGATTCTGTTTTTAGTTTACTTTTGTTAGCTTAATGATATTATAGCTTCTTAATGAGAACACATAGCTTGTAGTGTTGCAACTAGTGCTTTTTAAGTGTCATTTGGTCTTTAAGCTTGATAAGGTTATGAATTTTGTCAAACTATTGATTCAATTTAGTTGAAGCTAAAAGAACAGAGAACACACAAGAAGTGGATTTGAATTGTACGTTCTAAAACTTTTTAACCAAATAAAAACTGAGTTAATAAAATAATTAATTTAGGCGTATATATGGATAAGGGAAGGAAAGCACGCAAAATATTTTATATTGGTTCACTCAATATGAGCTACGTTTAGTCCCTTTGCCCTGAAGATTTTCTACTAACCAATCTGTTGGTTGCAAGCAAGTATTTTTCTCTGCCTCTCCAAGCCTTACAAAGTGACCAACCCTAATCACTTAACCACCAAAGTATTCTTTAATCACTAGGCCTCTCTAGGCTTTCACAAGGTGAAACAGTTGTAAAAAAAGAAACCAACTCACAATGTGAGAGTATGAACGTTTAAGAGTAGTACAAGAACTTTTTTACACAAAGAATTTTATGATTTTTTAGAGTCATCCAGGCAACACAAATGTTCACCTAAGTTCTCTCCTTATTCTTCTCTTCTGAATTGATATATATAGTTTTTTTTAGAAGATAGCCGTGAGATTTCCGGCTTTAGTCTTCAAGATAAAACTTCAACGTTTCTTCTGCATATGCGCATATATCGAGTTGTAGCAGAGACAGAAAAAGTAACTTTTGTTTTGCACTAAATAGAAGGTACAGTTTTGCATTTCAAAGCTGTTTTTCTAAACATTCCTTATTCAGCTTGAAAGGTTGACTTCTTTTTTCTGCAAAGTTATGCTTATACAAAAAAAAAAATCTTGTCTTTCATTAAATGCTCAGATATTTGAATGTTAGATCATTTTAGGAGGTAAAGCACTAGTCTCAATTTATTTTTGAATACACAAAGTTAAAGCATTTTTAAGACTTAGTCGTTAGAGAAAACATATCACATGGACAAGTATCATACAAGAGCTTAATGGACACTTGTATATACTAGTGTGTTGGATGCTAGATATTATAAACACAGTGGATGCTTAAAAAGCCTTTTTCAACAGAATTTTAAGAAAACTTAAAATTTAATAAGTTATTGTTATCTTTAAAACTTGAGGGACTAGATGCTTCGTACGTGTTTGGTTCCAACAGAAGCAACTGACTCCATGAATTATTATTGTTAAGTGGAAAAATAATGTATGAGTATGTCTTTCTAGTTGTCACCACCAACATCCAATCTCATCTAAACGCCTTATTGCAGAATGTGATTGATAGTTTTTCAAATTTCATTATTCATATTTGCGGTGGGCATTCTTATCTTCTAATTTGTTATTACTGGAAATTGACATAAAAGGCAATGATGCCATTAAGTATGATGGGGATGTGGAATTGGGACAAATTAATTTAACTAGCTTGGTCTTTTCCAAGAGAAATTGAGTCTTGAGCAAGATAGGCAAGTGAGATGCATCATCAATGTTGCATTTATTAAAAGTTGCAACTTCAAATGGTGCATTTGCTTTATGTTTTGTTTTCATTTTTAGTTGATATGTTTTCACCATGAATTACAAAATGTCATATTTATTTTCATTATTGCCTTTTTTATAATTTATAAAAGAAATGGAAAAATTGATAAAATCTTATTTTCATCATATACTTTGCACTTGTAATTTTGTTTTTGGTTATCTCGTTATCCTTTTTTTGGGGGTGAATTTTGTTGTTGTGTTTGTTTAGTGCAATTAATTAAAGCCACTTTCTATATTTATTGCTTTGGGTTTGGCTTGCTGGTGATTGCAATTAAGTGGACATTTATTTATTGTGTACCTGCCTGTTAAGAATGATAACCTTTTCTCTGGCAAGCATGCTCCAACTCAGCTCTTAAAGTGTGTATAATGATTACAATTGTTTTTTTTAATTATGATTTGTGTGTGTGTGTATATGTTATTGTCCATGTTTGTTGTCCCTATGCTTTGTTATGCCATTAGCCTACTACCAAAAGATTATATATTTTTTGAATGGAAGATCATCGTTAATTGAATAAAAACAAAATCTTTCTTCGATGATTTGTGTGAATTAGTATTGCAAGCTTGTATTTGATGTATTTTGACTTATGTTTTGAAACTTGTCATATTCTAGGATGAATTGGATATTTCATTTGATCCCAGTGTGGTTAGTAAAGATGATATAGTCAATGCAATTGAAGATTCTGGTTTAGAAGCTTCATTTGTACGAAGCATTAAGCAGGATTAAATAATTTTAGAGGTGGTTGGTGTATACAATTTGATTGACACACAAGTTTTAGAAGGCATTCTTAGCGGCACAAAAAGAGTAAGGTAGTTTAATTTTGACCAGATTTCAAGTGACTTGGATGTTCTATTTGATCCTAAAGTTCTCTGTACTATATCCTTAGTTGATGTGATCTAGAGGGAAGCAATGGAAAGTTTGAATTACATGTTAGAAGCTCTTACACAAGGATCATTAAAAACCTTGATCAGTTTGTAGTCTTAAAGCAAGAAAAATTTGTAGCTAATAAGGTAATTTTTGTTGGTTATAATTAACTTGTGCTTCTAGTATTGTACTATTGGTGTATAATTGTGTTTACTATTTGAGATCATAATCACAATATTTGTATGTTAAAACATGATAGCAGAAAATTGGAAGTGGTGGTAATGGTGTTTTGAAGGTTTTTTTAACATATTGTGAATGCTTATATGTAAATTTATAGAGAAAAAATAGTTAAAAAATAATTGTGTTAAGTATTCCTTCTAACATCACAACTAGTTTATCTATAGAGCTTTTTTATTTAAAATATATTTAAATTTGAAAATTCATACAAGAAGGTGCTTACGTAATGATACTTATGAATTTTATTTGTTAAATATTAGTATTTTGAATTATTAAATATTTAAAATTATTTTTAAAATATTAAATATTTTAAAATTGAATAATGTTTATTTTTGATAAAATTTAATATTGAAATTTTATTTAAATAAATATTTAAAATTAAAAATTTGCATTTAGTGAAAATTAAATTATTCTATCCAAACAAGTAAATTAAAATACAAGAAATTTGAATTGCTTTATCCAAACAAAGTATTTAAAAAATGAAGGAAATTCAATTGAAAGTAATTCAAATTTCATGTATTACAATTTCCTTGAAATGTTAAAATTCTCCATCCAAACACAAGACAAATGTAGTTTATAAACACCCTATTCCCTTAACCCATTGAGGCACCTTTTAAGAAGAAAATCGTGAGGCCCACATAAGCGCCAAAACAAACAATACCTCAAATGCGATGATCCCAACAATGTAATGGATTTGAAGTTGGAATATTGGCCCAAGAATGAGGGTATAGGCCACATACATAGGTACAAGGCCCTTTAGCCCTTAGCCTTAGCTAGGGGCCAATGTTTCAACCTTAAGTTCGTTACATTGTTAAGGTCACCACATCTAAGGTATTATTCACTTTGGCGCTTATGTAGACCTCACGATTTTGTCCTTATAAGACACCTTGGTGGGTTAAGAGAGAAGGATGTTTATAAATTACCCTTGACCTTGATTCCTAAGCAATGTGAGACTTTTTTGGTGTACTGAAACAATAGCATCCTAATCAAGACTAGGGGGTAAAGGGCTATGTAGCCCACGTATGTGGCTTAGGCCCCCTTTCTAATTGACCTCAAGTTTGTTGCATTGTTAGGGTCATCGCATCCGAGATATTGTCCACTTTAGTGCTCATGTGAGCCTTACGTTTTGTCCTTTAAAGGCATCTTGGTGGGTTAAGGGAGGGAGGTGTTCGTAAATTACCCTTGGCCTTGATTCCTAAGCAATGTAGAACTTTTTGGTGTATGGAAATGGCAGTCCCTCAATCAAGGCTAAGGGGCTAGAGGGCCTTAGCCCATGTGTATGGCCTATGCTTTTTCTTTAGCACCAAATGTTTCAACCTCAAGTTCGTTGCATTGTTAGGGTTATCACATCTTATGCACTGTCCACTTTGGTGCTCATGTGGGCCTCATAGTTTTATCTTTAAAAGGTGCCTTGGTGGGTTAAGGAAAGATAGTGTTAATAAATTATCCTTAGCCTCAATGTTTCAGCAATGTGGGACTTTTTCGTGTACCAGAATAATAGCTCTTTAGTCGAGGCTAAGGGGCTAGAGGGCCTTGTGATCTACATGTGTGCCCTATGCCCTTCTTCTGGTACCAATGTTTTGACCTTAAGTCCATGGGATTGTTTGGGTCACTGCATTTGAGGTATTGTCAGCTTTGATGCTCGTGTGGGCCTTACAGTTTTGTCCTTAAGAAATGCCTCAGTGGGTTTAGAAAGAAGGGTGTTTGTAAACTACCACTAGCCTCAATTCCTAAACAATGTGAGAGTTTTTTGGTGTATCGGAATAACCCAATTGTGTCCCATATATTTTGGATCTTGATTGGGTTGGGTTTAAGTTCAAATAAATGACTGGAACAAATTTTTAGATGGTACATTTCACAAGCGTACGGTATCATCGAGTAATAATTATTATTCAATTCTCATGGACCACGTGTTTGATTTAGAAAAGGTCAAATAAAATTAGACTCGAAAGGTTTGATTAAAAAGGAAATTAGATTATGAGAAGAATTGAAAAACTAGAATTTGAATTAAAACTACACAAACAATTGAAATTTAGGGAATTGACCTAAGGTACCCTTCGTTCCCTTTTAAGATACAAAGGTGTATCTGATTGAACTTACCTTTACCTTTGTGGTGGATATGTTCAATTAGACCCACTAAGTTTTTTATTAATTGAATTGTTCCATGAAGTGTTTAACCTACTTTCGTGGTTTAGACCTAAGTTTCTTTCTTATGAGTTTGGAATTTGGGTTCACCTTTTAGCACTTCTTCAAATTCTTAAGGTTATGTAAAACGATGACTAAATTGTTTCACATAATATTACAACAGAAAAGGAATTAAAAGGGGACAAATTTCACCCAAAGGCAATATGAAATTAATTCATTAAGACATTCATAGGGCTATGACTAATCCTAGAACGAGATAATTACTCACACATAGTTATTGGAACAAAAACAAGATCAAGATAGAACATTAAATTCAAATGAAAGAGAGGAAGAGAAGAAAAAACTCCAAGCATCCTTCTTTAAGCCATCAATATGCCAAGGTTTTGATCCATTTTCTAATCCTAAAATGCTTATTTATAAGAAAGGTCACAAAAAGGGTCCAAGCCCATGACCATGATGCTCCCCACACCTTGGGTGTGGGCAATTTTGGTAGCCCAAATGTGCCTCTTGATGTTCACCACACTCGTGAAGGCTCCCACGCCATGGGTGTGGTGCCCTTTGGTTGCAATTCCTTCCCAATTTCTTCATTTTCCTTCATATCTCCAAGTTTGTGGTATTCTCTCATGCCTTCTCTAAGGTTTGATAAGCTCCTCATTGCCTTTCTCATGATTCAAAATCACTCCAAGTTGTCAATCTTTAAGTTTTAAGGCAATTTCCATAAGTGACAAGCCTATTTAAGAACAAAAGCACAAACCAAACCTCAGAAGTCCTAAATAATGAAAATTAAAGAAAATAAAGGTGCATTCAATCCTAATGGACACAAAATGCATGCAAAACCTATATGAATCAATCTACAAACTATGATATGAAATGCTATGCATCATAGAATCAGGTAGAGACAAAGATAAACTTATCTCAACTCGTTGCTTACTCATCCTTATTCATAACCATCATCAATTTGATCTATGAAATTAACCATATCAATTAAGTTAATCCTTGTTTCGACCTCAATTCATCTACATTGTTAGGCTTATTATACCTAAAGTATTGTTCGCTTTGGCGCTCATTGTGTAATAGCCCAAATTTCGAATACTAGAAATAAACCATGACATAGCTCTTATTATGACCCTTTCCATGTGTTATTAGATAAAAGACGTCCTAAGAGTTATTGCTATTATTATTATTATATTATTATATTATTATTATTGTTGTTGTTGTTGTTGTTGTTGTTGTTGTTATTATTCCTGTTGTTGTTATTAATATATTTATTATTATGGTTGTTGCTATTATTATTGTTGTTGTTGTTATTGATACCCTACTAGTAGAAATTAGTAAGAAAGAGATAATAGAACCAAGAGAACATCTAAGACCCAATAGGAGACTTAAGCCCACTAAGCCACTTACCCACCCTCGTATTATAAGAAGTGAATAGAGAAAGAAAGTTAGGTTTAGCCGTCACAAAATAGAAAAGGAGAGAAGTCAAAAAAGATAAAGAGAATAAGAATAAGAGGAAGAGAAAGAGGAAAAGGAGGAACAAAACTGGAGAACCTAAGCCCCACAACTCAACTCTACATATCTCTAAAGGTGAGTGTTTTCTCCTATGTCTTTCCTTACCCTTAAGTTATGGTTTGTACATCTGTTTACCTTTCCCCCATTTGCACCTAAGTCTGGGATTTGATGAGTCTTGGAGAGATTATACATGATTAAGGAATTTATAAAGTAGATTAAGTCCTTAGAAGTGATTAGGAATTGATTAATCTATTTGAGTGTTTGGAAGCCAAGGACAATTGTGGGTTGTAGATTTTCCAAACCCTCACAATCTGCAAAAAAGGTAGTTGACGTTAAGCACCAGAATTTTGGCTCTAAGTATGAGAGAGATGAAGAGTCCCTTAGAGGTTTGGTGCTACGTGCCAAAAATCTTGGGCTTAGTGTGGTGGTGCTAAATGTTAGAAATGTGGGGCATAGCATGGGAGAGGTAGGGAACTACCCTTCGTTCTCTAGAGATTTAATACTAAGTATGGATATACCAGTGGATTCCTTATATAAGTGGTGCTAAGTGTGGACCTACCAGAAAGTTAGTCTAGAAGTAAAATGAAGTGCTGCTAAGCACCAAGGGTCTGATGCTAAGCGTGACCCTCTAAGACACCAAAGTTGATGTCCAAGCTGAGAGTAAAGGATTATAAGTTTATGTTGTTGCCTTCTATGCTTATTTCTTGTATGATTATTATTGCTTTTATGTCTTGTTGGATTTGTATCTTGTGGTTGGTACTTGTCTTGAAAAAATGCGTATACTGTTGACTTGTGGTAAATGCTCTGTGGTAATAAGTTATGAATTTTTATGACATGAACTACTAGATATGCTTATATAAGATCCCATGCCATGGTGTGTGTAAAGTAACGGGTATTACATAGTGAAAAGGAACCTAGCCTATGAGAGGTGGGATCCTTAGTGTTAAATGTTTAAGTAAGGTCATGTGCATTGTTCGTGTGATTATGCATCTAACATTTGAGCTAGTGATGAAGGAAAGTATAAAGGAATTTGGCTGGTGGAGGTCGGGATGGGTTGTTAACCCTAGCCTTGGGGGTGATAATACTTGGTGTGGAAACTACAATGACCCATGCTGATCCTATGGAACCAGAGTATACTGGCAAAGCTAGGTAACCCTAACTAGTCACCAGGGAATATCATACTAGTGGAGGGTGCGAATGTCGAAGGCATCGGTACCGATGGAACTTCATATGGTGGCACACTTGCTTTTAGCCTACTTTTCGATAGGTTTAAGTTGGTACCACATGTGCATGAGTAGAGATTTAGAAACACAGCATGCATACGCATCCTGTTGTAGAGTGATATGTTGAAGTGTGCTATATTGTAACTATATGAAATCTATGTGACCTTGTTTATGAGCAATTGATGTAATGCGTACACATGTGAAAAATATAATTGTCTTGTGATGAAGTGTCAAGGTTATGGATATGTGATCGTATTATGCGTGTGTGCTATTCCTGTTTGATAAAGAACATATGTTTGTAATTAATAATGTCTTTTGCTAGACCCTAGGATAATGTTATGAGGGTTCTAGTCGGATGATAATAGATGTAAATAAGATAGAGAAAGGGTGAATTCTTACCCGACATAATAAAAAGGTATAAGACAAGTGAGGGGAATAAATTGGGAATATTGATGTAAGTGTTAAGGGAGTGTCAAGAGTATTATAGAGTATTTGTAGCCTTAGACTTGACCCCTAGTAGACAACTTTAAATATCAAAAGAGAATAGGGTAGAATCTAAACACAAATGGTTAAAATATTAAAATGGGTTGTGGTAAAAAGATATTAGTAATGAGGATGAACTCTTAGGTTGAGAATGAGATAGTAAACTAGTATAACAGCTGTGAAAATAAAAGAGGAGTTAACAGGAAGTATTGGCAATTGAAAGGTGTAGATTTGACTATAGGTATGTGGAACATGAGAGACATAGTGAGGGTAAAGCTATGAGATATAGGTAATAAATATTGTTCAGGTAGGAGAGGCTAACCCAATCGTAGAGTCCTTAGGGTGTTATAGCGTGAGCCTCACAATTGTCCTTAAAAGGCATCTTAGTGGGTTAAAGGAAAAGAATGTTTATAAACCACCCTTAACATTAATTCCTAAGCAATATGTGACTTTTTTGGTATACTGGAACAGTAAGCCCCTAGTTAAGGCCAAGGGCAAGAGGGCGTTGCAACCCATGTGTGTGACTTAAGCCCTCCGTTTAGCACTAATGTTCTAACCTAAAGTTTGACTTCAAGTCTATTGCATTGTTAGACTTAACACACCCAAGGTATTGTCCACTTTGAAGCTTGTGTGGGCCCCATGGTTTTGTCCTTAAAAGGTGTTTTAGTGGGTTAAAGGATAAAGGTATTTATAAACTATCATTGGCTTCGATTTCTAAGTAATGTGAGACTATTTTGATGCACTGGAACACATGTCAACTCGACTTTTTAATGTAATATATCAATTTTAACATTATATATAGCTGAATTATAGAATAAAAGAAGTATAAACTTAAATTAAGGTATATCTTATAATATATATTTTTAAAATAAATAATATAATAAAGGTATATCATATTATGCAAAATATTATTTATTAAATAAAAAAGTTTTATTATTAATGTACAATTATTCAAAAAAATTATACATTTTAATAAAATATAAGACACCAAACTGGATTGAGACGACCCAAAGCATAACCTAAACTTGTGCTCAAAATGCATCGAGTTTAATTTCAAAACTCAAACTTGTCAAAATAACCTTAGGCCAGGTTGAGTTAACAAAATGAGTTGGGTCATGCTCACCCCTAATTATTAAGGGCTCGTTTGTTTGTAATTAAAAAGAGTGATATCTAAAAGATTGATTTATATTTAAGAAATTCTTGTATAAGGAAAAACTGATTTGTGTTTAGTTATAATCATAAAAAATAGTTTTTTAATCTTCTCTCTCTTCTACCGTAAATGCTTTTTTAGAGAAGCAGTTCCAAGTTGTTTTTCAAAAAAAAAAAAAGTTTTATGCCTTTTTTTTATTCTGATTATTAGAAAAAAATTATTCAAACACAATTTCAAGGCTAGATTGCACTTTTACTCCCCTTATAATTCTTAATCCGCAATTTTAGTTTTCCTATTTTTAACTAGTTTTTTAGCTTGTGCATTGCACAGGTCTATGTTAAAATGCAAATTTTATAACTATAATTATCTTATAAAATATGTAGAATTATTCGTATTGTATAATCAAAGTAAATAACTATCAAATGACCATGATAAAATTTAATAACCTTGTTTGTGAAAGAATATTAAATATGTCTCAATATAATATCTGTCAACATAATGTACCAAATAAAAGTAAAATTTAAGGATCCTTCTCTATCTTGACATGTTTCAAGGCCTTAGCAGATGAAACTTGCACCAAAGGATATTCACTTTGATCAATGTGGTCCAGATTTGAATCAAGAGTTCTTTTCAAAGAAGTGACATCCATGTGTGAGAATGAATCAAAATTATTTTCACCTGTAATAGATATACAATCCTGTAATTCAAAGTAATAAAATTATTATGGATTAAGATATATATAAAGATAAATTTAGAAAGGTTGAAAATCTTATAATGTCTACATCATGCTCCTTCATTGATTGTCCATCATGTGGTGAAATACAACTCTTCTTCACAAAATCCTAAATTTTAGATATATATGAAGTGATACTTTCATAAATTAAAATGATAATAATAAGTATATAACACTGTAACACCAAAATTTGTCGTACCTTATTTATTTCACTATTTGACAAATTCTTTGAGTAGATTCTTATCATTAGTCATTTTGTAAACATTAAAGCTTTTTGAAATTCTTTTACCTTTTTTATCCCTGATTTTTATCTTAAAGATAAAAGATTTTCTTAAGAAAATATCCAATGTGATAAGGGGGATACCTGACAACTCTCCAGCCTACAAATTAAGAAAAAAATGAAATTACATTGAAAGAAAATATTATAATATATTAACTCCTGCCATGTAAATTATTTTGCAATATTAAAATGAATTTTTAATTAGAAACTTTATATTTGTGATACATACCTTGTCTATTTCTTTTTTGAAATCTACAGTTGACTTTTTAATCCACTTAAAAACTTCATGATACTAGAGAATAAACTCAACACTATGAACATCATCTTTGACCTCAATTTGGACACAATATCTACAAATTTAGTAATGTTTAAGTTAAACATATTGTTATGCTTATATTGTGGAATTTTTTAAAAAATAACAATATAATTTATCTAAACATAGATAATAGGCTACTCTAAAAAAAACATAAATAATAGGTTGAGGCAATTACGATATACTAAAATATTCATTAGAAGGAGAACATATCATTCAAAGATGAGTAAAGTAAAACACTTAGTTTTTTGCATCCAGAAGTCTATTTCAAATATTAGTTTATCCTAGAGGAACAAAAATTGGTCATTTATCACAACATTGCATGCATTTGGGAATACTAAGCTCAAACTCAACTTCTTTTTTTTTTTTTTTTTTGCATATGGAGCATCCTAGGTAACACCAATCATAATTTGTTAATAACTTTTGAATTGTTCCTAGAACGTTCCAAATTCCAACCTATATCATAATATTACACATTTAACACATCAAATTACAGTAAAAACAATGAATAAAAATAACAATCTACACTTAATAATGATTATACCCGTCTTAATTGTTTGAGTTATGCTATTGTTTTTCTATTGGTTGAGTTTGACCAATTTTCTTTAACTTCAAATGTAGAGCTTGTCGATAGTTCAGTAGATTTCAAAGATAAACTACCATCAAAAAGTTATATTCTATATAAAAAAGAATTAAGTTACGGAAGTATTGTTGTATTGGTAATACTAACTACATTAAAAAAATATAACAATTCAAGAATATGTTTAGAATACCTCTTTTTAATTCAACCGCTTCCTCCCAAATAGGATTGATAAGTAACTTAGAACCAAACATAGTGTTTGGTAACTCAATGTTTCTTGCATGACATTTTTTTGAAGCAAAAAATTTCCTATGTAAATAGTATATTATAACTTGATCAAATTAAAAATTATATAAGTAAAAATTTATTAAACTTTACCTCTAACATCTCATATGAGAGCCAAACATAACGCAACCACTAAACCATTAACATCACTTTTATTGAACTCTAAACATAAATCCTCAACATATTTCTCCCAAAATGCACAAACCATTCTAGTGCTGTTGTATAAGAACATTCACGTTGGATTGAATAACATATGTAGTGTAACAAACCATTGTCAACAAATAAAACAAATATAAATAAACATAATAAAGTAATCTTGAATCTTCCAATTCAAAGTCTATCTTCCTAGTCTAATTTTCATTTTGAGGAACATGCTTATCACTCTTAATATTCACCACTTGTGCAAGGATATCTACAAAACTCAAAGCAATTGAACTCAATATGAAATCCAAACTCATCACTTTGTTAATAATAATAATTAATAAGAATAAAAGTAATACAAGAAGTTCATACTACCAATGATCCATTCCCTTTTAACAACTCCAAATAAAACATCATTGAATGTAACTCAATCATATTTATAGGCAGGAATATTTTCAATATTCACTTCCATCAACGTTGTATTATTATGGAAGAATAGCCTAAATTGATGTTTGGTTGCTTTATATATTACTTTATTCATTAAAACAGTCAAATTTTCAATTAGATAGCAACGTCCCTTAATTATTTTTGATTTGTACGTGTCCATTGTGATATCATTAATAGTTGCTTGAATTTTATCTCTCTATTGAATGTGTATGTAACACATGAGTTGTAGTATATAAAAAATATTCAATATATAAGAAGATTAAATACTAACCATTTCATTAATCAATGTCATTTTTAATGATTGAACTTCAATGTTGTTACCAAACTTCATGACTTCTCGTAAGCTCATTCTCATAGCTTCACAGTTAATATCTTGTCATTTAATCTCGAGATCATGTTCACTCTACGTACCATGTTAATATTTTCCTAAAAATGACAACATAAAAAAAGATAACATCAAATTAAAGACAAACAAGGCACAAGAAAACAATTATCAGTGTTAACGTTATGCTTATTTGAAATTAAATATTTAATAATATATTAGTTAATGACGATTCAGTGATAAACAAAGAACATACACCTAATGGACATTTTGGAAAACCTTTTTCCACACAACATTAGTTGTGAACCTAGATATTTCACCATTTTTATTGTAAACTAATATCTTTAACACTTTATTGTTCTAAACTCATGAGATAGCTACATATAATTGACTATGAGTAAAGACAAGATTTGGAAGATATGATCCAACATTGTTTAATGATTGTCCTTAACTTTTGTTTATAGTCATTGCATAACACATAGTGATAGAAAGTTGTTTTCTCTGTAGTTTAAATGGTCATTTTGTTTGAGATGGAATCGTGAGCATTGTAGGTATAAAGACTTTATCATGAAAGTTTGTTCTTGTCATCACCTTAGCCTTAATAACATAATTGTTTAATGGATTCACGATTAATCTAGTCCCATTACAAAGACCTTGTGATTGGTCTATATTTTTTAATAAAATAATTGGTACTCCAATTTTGAGCTTCAATTCATGATTTGGTAATCTCGAGCTAGTCAAGCTATTCGAGAATTCAGATTGATTTAGATGGTTTAGGGCACGATGTTGTCTTTCAGATAGACAAATACTATTTGCATTGTAATAAACTTTTTAATCACCAGGAATCATGGACATCATATAATCATTAATTTTCTTCATTATATGCAATGTAGGACAAAGGATAGCTTTATCTTCCAAATACTTTTTATCCCTATATTTTTCCTTTAAATCAGGATATGTGCTTTCAACAATTGTAAAGATATGGTAAGTGTAATTGTTAATAAGGAGATCATTTGATATGTCAATGCCTTTTTCATTGTCATTAGGCCCTCAAACTTCCCCATTTCCAATTTCCAAAATCCAATTGGCAAGCTCTCTTAGTTGA
Source organism: Spatholobus suberectus (assembly GCA_004329165.1). Taxonomy (NCBI): domain Eukaryota; kingdom Viridiplantae; phylum Streptophyta; class Magnoliopsida; order Fabales; family Fabaceae; genus Spatholobus; species Spatholobus suberectus. The sequence goes on along the minus strand of CM014736.1, from coordinate 88,325 downwards.
TTATCATCTTGATCTATATTACTTGTTTGCAATCTTATATTTCTTGTCAAAGATAAAACTTGACAACTATCCCACAAATAGGATGAATTTATTATAGCAAAAACAATTTCAGATCTCCCCCTCCTATGATTGCTGGCAGAATTTGCCTGAAATCACCTCCAAATATATTTATTTTTCTACCAAATGCTTCATTCAAACTATTTGGAGATGAAGACCTCATAATGTATGTTAGAGACCTATCTAACGCTTCAAAACAATGCTTATGTGTCATAGTGCTTCATCCCAAATTATTAATTTAGTTATGAGTAGTAATTCGGCCAACTCAGAACCTTGCTTTATTTTACATGTAAAATGTTGATTCACATCAATAGGAATACCAAATCTTGAAAGGGCAATCCTACCCCCTGGGAGAAAGATCGATGCAATTTTGTTAGAGACTATAGTAAAAACAATATCCCCTTTAGATGTATGGCAGAAGTGAGAGTTCTTCATACAAATGTCTTACAAGTCCCTCCATAGCCATTAAGAAAAACACACCACCTTTATTATTGTCAACAACTTCCATTATTGCATTAAAAGCATGTCTTTATTCATTTATTAGAGAAGAAAATAGCTTTTCAAAATTAGATTTAAGGATATCAATGTTATAACTCCTCTCATTACAAATAAGCATATTCTTTGTCTCATAAATGGATATACCATTTGAGCAAGGTTTTTTAGGAAATTCTATTAAGCTTTTTCTATTTCTTTTAAGAATCTTTTCAATCTCAAATAGTGTCTTCATCTGCAATTGTTTGACATTGAGTTCTAGTCCTATTTATGAAATAAAAATTTACATGTTTAAGATTACACATGCTCAAACAATAAAGATATGTTTGATACAAAATCTTAAAAAATAACTTGATACTTGAAAAATTAAGTAGTTCTTGTTCTTTACTTAAAATACCTTTTGAAAGATATTCCCAAGTTTCGTTCCAAACATGACTTGGATTTGTCATACTATTTGAAATCAAAACACCACAAAACGATAATCGTAGACCTTGATTAGTTGGTGTTAAAGAAGCTTCCTTAATTAACTCAACATATTCTCTATCATCTTCTAGTAGGCCAAGTTTAAAACATGCATTTCTATAAATTGCACGAACAACATTATCCATTGTTCTAATGTCTTCATACCTCTCAGGTCCTTTTACAATACTCAACATTATTCTCATGTAGAAAAGCTTCCCACATGTAGGTTTCACACAATGCAACCTACCAATTGATCTACCTCTCCTTCATGGGACCTATTCATTTTCTCTACTTCTATAAACAAACATGGATGGAAAATGTGCATATGTTAGATTTTTTGCTTTGGGATATTTTTATTTGCTTCCATCCATGTAGTAAACATCGTCCCTTTTGATTCAACCTAGCCATGAACTATGTCAAGTGGTTCATCATCTTCAAATAACACACTTTGTTCACTGAGTAAATGAAATGTTAATCCTTCAACAGTCGGTTCTTTATGTTGAATCTTAAAGCCATATATCCTCCAAGCTGTTGTGCATGGGGACAAATAATGACAATCGTAATACATTTTGATTTCATCAATTGGCTTGTTTTTATTGTATATACCGACAATGATTCGATCATGACCCTTATTAATGTATTTAAATAAATACTTTATTGAACGTGTCTGGTTACACCATTCCACATTATTCCACATTTATGTATGCATCAAATTTCAACATCAATGTAGGATTATAAGGAACCACGTATCAATTATGTAGTTTGATTTGACCCTTTGTTATAGTTCTTTCATCATCATGTCTTCTATACAAAGGGAAGTCTTCTTCATCAAGTGTAGTTATTTCCACATGTGACTTTGGAAAGAATTTGGAGCATTTTCCATATTTCATGCATGGACATTTTTTATTAGCCAAACCATAAGGACCATGTATCATGAATGTCTTGATTCTTTCATAAAGAAGTGGGTGCCTTATTTTATTTGATACTTATAATTTTACCTATATAAGAAGGATATGGGAGCTTGTTTACAAGGGATAGAAATAACAATATATGTGCATGAGGGAGACCTCTTTTTTGGAACTCAATTGTATATACGATTGCATAGTAAAATGAAATAAATCATTAGATAACTTAGAGCAATTCAATTTTGAAACTCCTATGGAAGAGTTAAAAACCAATATTTAAATATAAACTCCACGAGTTTAGTAGTGTAGTTGACTCACCAGCAATTTCATGACTAAACAAATTTTCACTCTTTGATTCTTCAATAAGAAGTTGTAACTTCATCCTAAATACTTTGGTTATGATGTCAGGACAATCCTCTGGCTTCAATCGTTTGTTTGAGAGAAATCTTTTGATTTCAATCCAATTTTGATTGCATGTATAGGTTATAAATAAATATGGATAACCAAGCTTATGACAGATAATCATTGCATCATAATAATGTTCATCCTTACATCTTCTATAGCCAACAAAGGAAGATGGAAGGAAAATGCGCATTCCTGAAAAAGATGAAGTAGTAACACCTTGATCAATAATAGTATTAATATCCTTATAGAACCAGCTTTTAATTGTTTTTAATTACTTCTTATGTAAGACAACCTTTGAGCCTCAATCATAGTATATCCATCAACCATAAATTGTTGGAACAATTTTTCTCCATGCAAAATAGTTTTTGCTTCATTATCCCTAGTTTGTAGTCTGAAAGCAAAAAACTCTCTCATAATAACACTGTGATAAGACAAAGTTGACAACATGCTAGAAACATCTCTATGTAAAACACCACTTTTGTAACCATCATCTCCATAAGCGAACAATAATGGATATTACAATGGAAGATATGCTAGGGGAAGTTCATAAACACATAATCGCCCATCCTTTGTTTGAACCAAGATATCTTTTTGACCTAAAGTTGTTCCAAAATCTCCCACAATAAGGGTTGCTGACTTTGAGATAGTAGGCATGTTATATGTTTGACCATCAGTGCCTCTATATAGATTAATCTTAAGCCAAAGTTCTCATCTTTATTCTTATCAAATATATCTCTAGTCATTCTAAACAACTTAGCCCGAATATTGACATCATCAAGCATATCCTTCAACTTTTGAACTATTTATGTGTGCAATAAAAGTTGAGTATTGCTTGACCTGAATACTATAAATCCAAGTCTTTATAAATACTACATTGAACTATAGTATTTAAACAATTTATAAAAACCCTAAAAAAAAAAAGAATTTAATACCTGAATATGGCCATCCTATTTTCAATTTCATTAGTTATATTGTATATGTACAATTGCGCAAATTTTGGAGTGTTGCCCTCATCTGGGGTTAAATCACCGATACTATGATAATTTTGCCCAGAGATCCTAAAAACTTGTGGTGCACGACCCACATTAACTTCTTTATCCACCTTTGCTGCCATAGATGTAAAGTTAAAGAGGGCTTCATTGAATTTCAAGGCTAAATTGCACTTTTAGTCTCTTTATAATTCTCAATCTGCGATTTTAGTTCTCTTATTTTTAAAAAGTTTGTGATTTTGGTCCCTTTATTTTTAATTTCACCATTTTTGTCTTTCAATTTTTAAAAATTCGCAATTTTGGTCCATCGATTTTAGACTAAAACTTTAAAATTTGTGAAAATTCACAATTTTAAGGGGACCAAAATTGCGTATCTTTGAAAATTGAAGGATTAAAATCGCATAATTATAAATAAGGAGACCAAAATCGTGAATTTTAAAAAATTAGAGGACTAAAATTGTGAAATTAAAAATAGGAAGACTAAAAGTGCAATTTAACCAAATTTCAATAAATGATTTTTTTTAAAAAAGTGATTTTTTTAGAATTTTTTCTTTAAACAAACACACTCTAAATCTAGAGATTAAATTAATTGATTTTACAATGTTAAAAACTAAATTGATTAGTGGTATCAATTTTAGAGACTAAATTGGTTCACGATCATCAAAGTTAAACATAATTTTTTTTATAATTTTAAAGACTAGATTAGTTGATATTTGTGATTTATTGGATTAATTTAATGTGTTACTGTAAAATATTTTATTATAATATCTTTTAAAAAATGATGTTATTTTATATACAACTAATTCACCATTATTATTATAAATAAAAAATACATATTATGAATTAATATTTTTATAAAAATAAATAATGTAGTTTAATTTTTAATTTTATATGTTTAATATTTTTTATTTTTTTTATTTTATGATTATATGAAAGTTTGATATACACGAAAAAGTCATAACTTAAAAGTACTTGAATATTTTCTTAATATTAATTATTTTTAATTTTTTATGATATTAAGTTAATTTATTAAAGAGTTTAACAAATATGTACTATCAATGTAAAAATTTTTACACTGTTAACCAATAAAAAATTATCGTTAATAAGACTTTTAAAATAATTATTATAAAAGTCAACAAACTTACCATATATAGTGATTTGTGATTAAATAACAGTATAAAACTATTTTACACTATTAATATATAGCCTATTTTTTCTTTATAGAATACTAAAAAATATAAATATTTTTTAATAATTAAAATAATGATTTAATATCACAAATTTTAAAAGATAAAATCAATATTATACATAAACCCAGTTTTTAAATATATAATAACTGGATATTTATTAGAAACTAACATCCAAATCAACCTGAACAGGATTAAAGAAAAAAAAAAAACGTTTTTTTTAAATCCAAATTGAGCCTAAGCTTCGTAACTGAAATCATTCTAGTTTTGTGGTAGACCAATACCCCTTTCAATTCCGTCCTTCTATGGTTTCGTCTCTTTTATGATTTATTTATCGATTCTTTTTCCGTTATTATAGTTCATTCGTGGCAAATTTCCGCACGTGCCTTTGGTTGGAGACGGTGTCACCGACCTTTCTCTTTCTCTACGGCAAAAGCATCGTGAATCCTCGTCGGCGTGGTCGTCGATAATTTGGGGGTTCCTTTCCAATTCCATATTGCGATATCGAATCGTGCTTGGCTCTGTACTCGATTGTTCACCGTTTTAGGTTCGTTGTAACCCATCAATCTATTAGGGTTTTCGTGTGTTCCACCATGTATTTATTGATTCGATTCGGTATTTAGGGTTTCTTGCAGTAGTTATGTTTAATTGGTTTGTATAATATAAATTTAATCTTTCAGTTATCAATTTCAAGCAGAAGGGGATCCGCTTTGCGTGATTTTGTAGACCCTTTTTTTTTAGTTGATGGAATTTAGGAAAATTTATAAAGATTGCTTGCATTCAATATCTTTTGCCTTTTCTTCCTCTAAGATTTTGTATCTTCTGATAATATAAGTTACTTCCTATTTCTTTTCCTTCGTGCTCTTCGTGCCACTAATTAAATTGTTGTCTGTTGATTTACATTCAAATGGATTTTGACATTGAATTCGCACAAGTCATCAGTGTGTTTGGTTTGTACCCTGATCACAGGGGTCTGGCACGGATGGAGTGCTAGCTGATGGTGGAATCCGGAAACATTTTTGAGTTATGTGAAAAATAAAGATGAAACTGCAGGCACATATTCCGGGGGAGATGTCAGGACAGGTACCTAATCAAGCAGGGTCTCAATTGTCTGGACTGACCCAACTGAATGGGAATGCACTCCCTCATCAGATGCCACCTTTAGGTGGTGTACCCCGTTCAACAATTAATATGGACCCTGATATTCTTAGAGCTCGCACCTTTATTCAAGAGAAGATGTAAGCTTTTTCTTTTTTCTAAATTTTTTTTTAATTTGTTTAATTGCATTCTTTCAGGGGGTAACTTGACTTCATTGATTCTTATTAGGAATTTTGTCTATAGGTATAAGAAGTGGATGTGGATATTTTTTGTTAAAACTAACTACCAACATGCTAGTGTAAACTCAACCATGAAAGCCAGTATATGATATATAGATAGTTTCATAAACGAAATTGATAGTTGGAGTTATCTTTAAACAAAAGTGAAAGGAAACTAAGTTTTTTGACACGATCATTATTATAGATTGCATTTTATGTGCCAGTATATGCTTTGTGGCTCACTTGTATGGCCTAGTTGAATATTTAAGTTAAGATATAATAATTTAATGTGATAATTTTCATAATTTTATTGAGATTGTAAGAACCTGCAGTGTGTGAAATAGTATTTGCAACTTGCTTGACAACATTGAGTCACAATCATGCTTCTTTATCTTCCACTATATAATTTATGGCTTAACTTTGTATGTATAGCTAGATCATTCTATCGAAGTTGTTGCTAAAGGATCCCTGCAGTGAAGATGCCATTAAGTGAATTAGATTACTTCCTCTCTGTCTCTATTATGTGCCAATTTCCCCACCTGCATTGGCTTTTTGACTTAAAAATAGTATAATGTGTGGATAATATAAACTACGATAATCTTTTTCATTCTCATCAATGGATATTTTGTGTTTTACCTTCCAGCTTTGATATGTTGTTGCGACGACAACAGCAGCCACTTACAGATGTACAGAGAAGGAAGCTTAAGGATCTTGCAAAACGCTTGGAGGAGGGCATGTTAAAAGCTGCTCTCTCTAAGGTATTTTCTGGGCCTTTAGTTAATTTTCTTTTCCAGTTTCTACTATTTGGAAGGATCTAAATCTTGTTCCTTAATTTGAAACACTTGAGATTTCTGATTTTGGAAATTATAACATGGAAACTTCAAATTTCTTAATTTTAAATACTGTTTTTGTGTTGACAATGTTTTGGACTTATCTTTTAGGAGGATTACATGAACTTGGATACACTAGAGAGTCGTTTATCAAATTTCCTTCGACGAGCATCTATGAATAATCACAACCAACAATATCCACAGCTTGTTAACCCTTCTCCAATTGGTACAATGATACCAACCCCTGGTATGTCACATGTTCCAAATTCAAGCATGATGGTTGCATCTTCTATAGATGCCTCAATGATTTCTGCCAGCGGGTGTAATAGCATAGCATCGACATCTTTCAATAGTGTAAACATATTACCAGCTGGTGGTATGCTTGGCAGTTCCTTAAATAGATTTGATGGTAATATTAGGTGTTATCGTTCTTCACCAATCCTTTCGCTTTACTTTTCTTGTCCTTCATTGTAGAGTCTATGTGTTGCAGGTTTGTCTAATGGTTATCAGCAATCTTCTACCAGCTTTTCTGTTGCCTCAGGGGGGAACATTTCATCAATGGGGGTCCAGAGAATTGCTAGCCAGATGATTCCCACTCCTGGATTCACAGTCAGCAGTAATCACTCACACATGAATATAGATTCTAATACAAGTGGCGGTGCCTTTTCCAGTGTAGAGTCTACTATGGTACCACAGTCACAGCTGCAGCAGCAGAAGCAGCATGTTGGTGGCCAAAATAGTCATGTATTGCAGAACCTCACCAGCCAGATGAGTAGCGGAATGAGATCTGGTTTACTACAGAAGCCATTTACAAACTCAAATGGTGCTATAAATAGTGGGTCAGGCTTGCTTGGAAACAATATACAACTTGCAAATGAACCTGGCCCTTCTGACAGCTATGCCTCAACTTATGCTAATTCCCCTAAACACTTGCAGCAGCACTTTGATCAAAATCAGAAACCAGTAGTGCAGGGTAATATTTCTTACTCCTTTTTCTTTATTTTATCAAGGAATGAGCCTAAGACCTTTACCTCCAACCCAGCTCCTGTGTTAAGTTGCATAACATTTTGGGTTATATTGTTTGTTGGGTGAGTATATATCTGTGTGTCTGTATGCATATTGCATGTTCTGTATTATTGCCTTAGAAATTGATCGATCTCAGAAAGGATAACAATTTTATTATCAGGTGATGGATATGGATTGAATAATGTCGACACTTTTGCTTCTGGAAACTTTTATACCTCTGCGACATCCTCTGGGTCTATGATGAACAATCAAAACACTAATTCAGTTACATTACCATCAGTACCCAAAACTAGCTCATTGATAAGTGGTCACTCGAATTTGCACGGTATGCAGCAGGCTGCTCATATAAAGTCTCAACCAAATAATCAGTTAGAAAAGTTGAATTTTCAGTCTTCATTGACTTCAAGAGATGGCCTTCTGCATTCTCAACAGCAATATCAGCAAAGGCCTCAACAATTGCAACAGCCAGATCAGTATGCACAGCAGCAATTTCAATCTATGCAAAGTCAACAGCCTCAGCATGTGGTCAACACTGATGCTTTCAGTCAGTCTCAGCTGTCTTCCAATCTAGAAAACCGAGTGAAGTCTGAACCTGGAATTGAACACCATAAAGAAGTGCTCAATTCTCATGTCTCTGAACAGTTCCACATGTCTGAGATGCAGAGTCAGTTCCAGCAGAACTCATCTGAAGATTGCTCTAGGAGTGCTCAACATCTTCCATTCCCATCTGGTCACCATGATTTATCCTCATCAACACCTCAAAATTTGCAACAAATGTTGCACCCACATCAATTGGTTGCAGAGTCTCAAAATAATTTTAGCTGTCTTACAGTTGGGGCACAATCCAAATCTGTAATTCTAAACCAATGGCCTCGATCACAAGATTGTAACCACACACCTGACAGTAATTCACAGGATCAGCATCTCTGCATGGATTTTCATCAAAGAATATCTGGACAAGATGAAGCTCAATGCAATAATTTATCATCAGATGGATCAATTATTGGTCGAGCTGTTCTTTCTAGAGGCTCAGCTGAGCAGCTGGACTCAGGAAGTGCTATAAAAAAGGCGCACAGGAATCAACAGAGGTGGCTTTTATTTCTACTTCATGCTCGACGGTGTTCTGCCCCCGAAGGACGATGCAAAGAAAGGTTTTGTTCTATTGCACAGAAGTTATGCAAGCACATAGATGGATGCACCCTGCGCCGTTGTCCATATCCTCGTTGCCATCATACCAGGGTGTTGCTTCATCATTTCATAAACTGCAAGGATCCATGTTGCCCTGTTTGTGTTTTTGTGAGAAAGTATCGACGTGCATTTCAACTCAAGCCTCAGATTCGGCCAGAACCTGAATCAAGCTTGCCAATTGCAGTGAATGGATCCTGTAAGCCTTACAATGTTGTCGGCACATCGCCGAGATTGATCTCAAAGCCTCCATTAATTGTTGAAACTTCGGAGGACTTGCACCCGTCCATAAAACGTATAAAGATTGAGCATTGCGCCCAGTCCATTGATCCTGAAAATGACCGTTCTGCTTCATCTTTTACTGCAAATTGTGAATCTCTTGTTTCCAGGGATGCTCAGTCCCAATCCCAAGCCTATCCCAATGCTGAGAAGTCTATCTCAATTAAATCTGAGCTTACAGAAGTTAAGGCTGAAGCTTCAGCGCATGTGGTACATGAAAAGCTTAGTGAGATGAAAATGGATAACAATAGTGCAGATGATAAAACTCCTAGTGCTGAACCTGTCAAATATGATGAACCTGCTAATTTAGCTAGGCCTGATAATATAAAAACTGAGAAAGAAACTGGACAAGACAGGCAAGAAAATGTTGTGCATACATTTGAAAATGCAGCTGGGACCAAGTCTGGTAAGCCAAAAATAAAGGGAGTCTCATTAACTGAATTATTTACTCCGGAGCAAGTCAGGGAACATATTACTGGCCTCAGGCAATGGGTTGGCCAGGTAGGTCTTTATATTCTTGTGCCATCTTTTCCCAGGAAAAGTATAATTTAGTTCATTAGTAAAATAATGCTTTATCTTTAGTGTAAACCTGTTCCATTGTACTCTAAAATATATTTAATATGTTTCTTCTTGATAGTAGTTTGCATCTCTGTTGTTTCTATCAATACACTGACTTCTGTTTGTTAGTTGAAATATGATTTGGACTTTATGTAAGTATGTGTTAACAGACATGTAATTTTTCAGTGACCTCAGGTTTGATTGCACATGCTTTACTTAGAGGACAGCAGCAACTGGGGAAGTCACTAGTTCAAAGAAATTTTTTAGTTGTAGTGTTGTCTAACGCTCTAAATCAACTCTAAAAATAAGACAGAATGAGAATATGTTTTTGGCATCACAACAATGGACAACCTTTATATTTTAATAATTTATAAAAGGAAAATTTATTAGAATGAGTGAATGAGTACAAAAAACGTTACAGTAGAATTTCTTTCCCTATACATCTCTCAATGGGATTCCTTGAAAGGAAGCATGTGCTGAAATGTGGAGAGACTGATAACAATTACATACCAAGGCGAGTCTAGAGACCAAAAAACAGCATAGAAAGCATATTTCCCGGACAACATGCCGTCCTTTCTCTGACCAAAGTCTGTGAATGTTGTTAAGAGAAAATACTTCAATCTTTGAGTGCATTCCCTAGATTCACCAGACGAAGTCCACTCCAAATGTATCAGCTGGACAAAATTTGAACTACGCTTATTATGCTATTGGGGAACTTAGATTCCTAAGTAACCACTATCACATACTTTTAAATACCCTTTGCTGCCTGTCTCTTAAATAGTCTTTTTTATGGTCTACTGATGTTTTATTTTTTATGCATATGAGACATCTATCATATATTCCATTACTTGAATCTTTTATCCATCTCATCTGCTCATTTTTGTGAAAATGTGATTTCTTATAACTTGTGCTATAAGCTTGATTTACATAATGCATTCAACTTCATAAAATGCCATTTTCATAATATTGTGCATACAACAAACTATAAATACTAATTCAACCATTATATTTTTTTAATCTAAATGTTCAGATAAAGTGGTTGATCCAAATATATGGTCATTTGTTACTATAGACTTTAAAAAATATTTCCTATCATCTCACTATTTAACATCCTAGGTTGTGTTATTTTCCTAAACCTGAGGTTTATAAATATTTTAAGGTTTGGATAAGCATTATATTGGACTAGTTTTTAATTGTTGATGTGCTATATTTCACACACAGTATCCACATGTTACCATAATGCATCATTTTCTTGTGACAGAGCAAGTCAAAAGCAGAGAAGAATCAAGCAATGGAGCATTCAATGAGTGAGAACTCCTGTCAATTATGTGCTGTTGAGAAGCTTACCTTTGAACCACCTCCTATTTATTGCACAACTTGTGGGGTTCGCATTAAACGAAATAATATGTATTATACCACGGGCACTGGTGACACACGGCATTATTTTTGTATTCCGTGCTATAATGATGCTCGTACAGAGAACATCATTGTTGATGGGACTCCTATTGCCAAGACAAGATTGGAAAAGAAGAAAAATGATGAGGAAACTGAGGAATGGGTGTGTTATATGTGACATATGAGTCATTTTGTTGTTTAGTTAACAATTTTTTTGTTTTATTAACCATCTATTCTCTGTGTGCAGTGGGTTCAATGTGATAAATGTGAAGCATGGCAACATCAAATTTGTGCCTTATTTAATGGTAGAAGAAATGATGGTGGACAAGCTGAATATACTTGCCCTAATTGCTATATTCAAGAGGTAGAAAGAGGAGAGCGCAAACCCTTACCCCAAAGTGCTGTTCTTGGAGCCAAGGATTTGCCGAGAACTATTCTTAGTGATCACATAGAACAGCGATTATTTAGACGGCTAAAGCAAGAAAGATTAGAAAGGGCAAGGATTCAAGGAAAAAGTTATGATGAGGTGATTCGTGTATTGGTTGGCAGAAATATGTTTGGTTCAATTTTTTATTTTATCATCAATTTTCTTTAGTATATTTTAGTTCTTTCATCATTATGATAGGATATGTATGAGGAGGTCATGATTAGTGTGAGAACACAAGGTCGGGCTACAGCAGATTTTCTTGTAACTGTAGGATTATTTCAAGGGTTGACTCTAAGCCAGTGTTGTTTTACCTTGGTCTTGGATCTATTTATTGAGCTATCCAAGAGCCGGTGCTAGATACATACTTTTCTCAAATGATATAGTCCTAGTTGGAGAGTTGAGAGAGGAAATCAATGGGAAGTTAGGGATGTGGAGATAAGCTTTGGAAGCACAAGGCTTTCGTTTTAGTGGAAGTAAGATGGGATATATGGAATATAAGTTAAGCAAGAGAAGTATCAATCCTAGCTCAAAGGTGAAAATTGGAGACCATACCTTGCCACAAGTTATACAGTTTAAATGTCTTGGATCCATCGTACACTACAATGGTGAAATAGAGGGTGATGTAAATCACAAGATCCAAGGTAGGTGAATGAAATGGAGGAGTGCTTTCAGTGTCATCTATGACAAAAAGCTTAAGGGAAAATTTTACTGCACAGCTATAAGCATCATAGTTAAAACTGTGATTGATTGTGGGATTGCATGATCTTACCATTTTTCAAGTTCCCAATAATCCTGTTCTGCATAAATGTGCTTTGGTGTGATAGGTGTGATTGCATGACCGTAAGTGTAAGATTGGTGGAATCAGACGATCCCATCGTGCCAAGGAAAAGCCCTTTTTTTTTGGGGGGGGGGGGGGAAGACAAGACTCGCCTGCACCCACTTGGAAACATCCTTGAATCTTCTTTCCTCGTTCATTTTGACTTGTCTGCACCTGTTCTCTTTTCTTTTGCTAATCTGCTCATTTTGCTTTCATCTTTTGGTTCAACTGGGTTCTTCTCCATCCATCTTCTCTGGCTTTCTGCATTTGTTCTCTGTTTGATTGCTTCTGGTTCTGTTGTTTTTGAACTGGGTTTTGTTTCTATTTCCTTTGTTTAACTTGTCTGAAAACTCTGCTGTGGAGTGACTTGTTATGCTGTGCTGTGCTGTGGATGATCCCACTTTGGTTTGACTTGTTTTAGTGTTGTGTTGTTGAGTGACTTATTTTATTTTGGTATTTAAGTTTTATGTGTTGTCTAAAAATTTGTGTCTTATTTATTATATTTAGAATTGTTAGCTTGTAACTTCTGAGTTTGTAACTTAAGTTGTATCATGTCCATGACTTTTTATGTACTTTTTAAGTTTATTTAAATGTAGTTGTAATTTAAAGGTTATATGTCTTATTTATTTTATATGCATTTATATATAGGTTTATATATAATTTTATAGTTGGATCTAACGATCCATGTTACAATTACACAATTTACATGTTTCCTTACCCTATCCAATCCTATGCAAGATCTCAATTTTGACTACCTTGGCTATAAGGCTTGCGATTTTATATGAAAACGAGTTCTGGATAGTAAAAGGCCAACAACAGAGTAATGTAACAGAGATAAGAATGTTGAGTTGGATGAGTGGATATAGATAAGGATTAGGAATGAATGCATTAGAGAGAAAAGTTGGGGTAGCACCTTATAGAAAAAATGATCGAATCTTGCCTTAGGCGGTTTGAGTAGTATGGAGAAGACCTATAGAAGCGCCACTAAGGAGAGTAGATCAGATGAAGGATAGTCCTATCGCTAGATGTAAAGGGAGACCGAGGAAAAAATTGGCAAAACCATTAAGAAGGATTTAGAGGTCTGTGGTTTGTTTTCATAACATAATAGAACATTATTGCTTGATCCATGTAGCTGACCTCACCTAGTGGGAAGGACTTGGTTGTTGTTTATATTTTAGTTCTTTATTTTTTATGTACCTTTGTGTTTTTTTAATGTTTCTTTTGCTAGTATGCTGGTTTTCTATGGACTACTAATCTCTATCAACTTGGATGTTATCAGATACCTGGAGCTGAAGCTCTTGTTGTAAGAGTTGTGTCATCTGTTGACAAAAAGTTAGAAGTGAAACCGCGGTTTCTGGAGATTTTTCAGGAAGAGAATTACCCAACAGAATTTCCATATAAATCGAAGGTGATGGGAAAATTGATTTATCAATCTGATTGTAATTGAATCATTAATCAGGAATATTGATGCCCTTAGCTTTCTATTCCAGGTAATTTTGTTGTTTCAAAAGATAGAAGGTGTGGAAGTTTGCCTATTTGGCATGTATGTTCAAGAATTTGGATCCGAATGTCAATTTCCCAATCAGCGCCGCGTGTATCTTTCATATTTGGATTCTGTGAAGTATTTTAGGCCTGAGGTTAAAGCAGTGACGGGAGAGGCTCTTCGGACTTTTGTTTACCATGAAATTCTGGTAAATTTGGACTCTAATGTCTTTCTTTGGAACCCTTCCTTGGAGATATTCTAGTTCTGGGTTATTATCTTCCTATAAATCATATTTGATACCAATTATTTCTTTATAGATTGGATACCTTGAATATTGCAAGAAACGTGGTTTTACAAGCTGCTATATATGGGCTTGTCCTCCATTAAAGGGTGAAGATTATATTTTATATTGCCATCCAGAAATTCAGAAAACACCGAAATCTGATAAGCTACGTGAATGGTGAGCCTAATAGCTTCGGTATAGGCAAAATGAGAAAAAAGTTGTCTATTTATTTTCCTTGTACAATGTGATAGGTTTATTCATCTCTAACTTTAGCATTTCTAAACATTTTTTTTCAGGTATCTATCCATGTTAAGAAAAGCTGCCAAGGAGAATATTGTGGTCGATCTCACCAACTTATATGATCATTTCTTCGTATCTACTGGTGAATGTAGGGCTAAGGTTACTGCTGCAAGACTACCATATTTTGATGGTGACTACTGGCCTGGGGCTGCAGAGGATTTGATTTATCAGCTTCGCCAAGAGGAAGACGGAAGGAAACAAAATAAAAAGGGAACAACTAAAAAGACTATAACAAAAAGGGCTTTAAAAGCGTCTGGTCAGTCAGATCTTTCAGGAAATGCCTCGAAGGACCTGCTCCTTATGCACAAAGTAATTCACTATTATACATGTATAATACAGATAGTTTTGTTCTCTTGGTAAATGAGATCCCTTGCAAGTCATTTTTCAATTATTTGGATATGTTGTATTATATAACTAAATTTTCAAACATTAATATCATTTCCTTACTTTACTGCTTTCAATATTTATCTGTTAGGTTCCTTATGTTCAATAATTTCTTATAAAATTCTTGATCTTTCTCCAGCTTGGTGAAACCATTTGCCCGATGAAGGAAGACTTTATTATGGTTCATTTGCAGCATGCATGTACTAGCTGTTGTATTTTAATGGTGTCTGGAAACCGCTGGGTTTGCAATCAGTGCAAGAATTTTCAGATTTGTGATAAGTAAGGATCATTCAATCTTATCTCCATCTTTTTGTCATGTGATATGTTAACTGCCATACATAATATCAAAATTGTGTCTTTTACTAAATAGAGTAGTCCTGAGCTGAAGTCTATGATGCCAAACATGTATCCTGATCATTTTGTCCCTTATAATTTTAGTAAATTGCTGTGACCCCATGCCCATGTTATATTCGTGCTTGCTAGACTATAGTGTTGGTAACCTGAATATTCTTCAAGGAGTTTTTAGAATAGTCTTCAGTATGGCCTTCTAAGCATTGCAATTTATAAATCATCACTCATTGCTATGGAGAGAGACATGAGAAAGGTGGGGGTGGAGCACTTGCATGCAGCAAGCTAGGGGTCTATTTGGTTTGAGAAAATGTTTTGTATTTACATTCCGTTTTCACAAATAATTACAAAAATGCCCCCTTGTTTTTACTCTGTTTCTTGTCTTCAAAGATTTGTACAAGAATCAGTGACGTTTAGATTTTGTTGCTTTCATTGTTTCCTGCACAAATCTTTAAAAACAAGAAGCAAAGTGGAAACGAGGTGACATCTTTTGTAATTATATGTTGTGGCTTTCCATATGTCTCTGTTTTTGCTGTCTTTTTCTAGTACACTTCTTGTGATATTTTCGGTAAGTTTGATATACTAAATGTTTAAATTATGTCTGTTTTTTGTATAAATTGTTAGACTTCTATTATTTATGTTATGCAGGTCTTATAGTATATTTTATGTTTTTTTAGTTGCCATGCATCTGCTATTATTTTCTGCTTCAGTATTCACCATAATGACATGGCTGATTTTTGGCTTGCCACCATCCATCATCATTCATAACACTTAAATTATAAAAGAAGTTTTACTGCAGATTTGGACAATATATTGAAAACTGGCAGACTGCTGTGGATATTGTCTCAATACCAGATTTTTTAGTATCTTGAAATCATATCTTATGATCTTATTAATATTTATTGTTAACATCCCTTTTTATGATCTTTCTCCTTTTCTTCTATCCCTCGCTGACTGAACCACTTCCAAACTCAACAATCAATTTTGCTAGTCATAAATTCTGTCTTACCTTTTCTTAGGTGTTATGAAGCAGAACTAAAGCGTGAAGAGAGAGAAAGACATCCTATTAATCAGAGGGAGAAACATACTCTTTATCCGGTAAGTAGCTCTAACTTTGACATGTAATATGAGTGCTTCTGTACAGGTTCATTTCTTCTGCACTGCTGTGTGAGATTTTACTAGGACTTGACTGTTAATCGTCTTACTGTGCTTTGTGGAATTAAGTTGTTAGACAAATTATGGAGTTCTAATTTGAGCTGGTATATTGCATGTTTGGTTTTAGTTATTTTACTTCTACACGCAGAAAATGACTTTTCAGTGAAAACTCTTTTTTGATTTTTCTAAAAGCAAAATAAGCTATTCAACACACACAATCATGCAATAGCTCTGAGTATAAGTGAATTTGGAATTTTTTTTTTTAACTTGCATCATAATGCAGGTTGAAATTACTGATGTTCCATCTGATACAAAGGACAAAGATGATATTCTTGAGAGTGAATTCTTTGACACCAGACAGGCATTTCTCAGTCTCTGCCAGGGAAATCATTACCAGTATGATACACTAAGGCGGGCCAAGCATTCCTCAATGATGGTCCTCTATCATCTTCATAATCCAACAGCTCCTGCATTTGTGACAACTTGCAATATATGTTATCTTGACATAGAAACTGGTCAAGGATGGCGCTGTGAAGTTTGCCCTGAGTATGATGTATGCAATGCTTGTTATCAAAAGGAAGGAGGTATTGATCATCCTCATAAGTTGACAAATCATCCGTCCATGGTGGATCGTGATGCTCAGAACAAAGAAGCAAGGCAGCTTCGAGTATTGCAGGTGTTATACAAGATTTTATTTTTAGCTCCTATGGACTGTCTTATGAGAATGGATCTTCTCATGTCAAATTTTAACATGTGAAAGTCATGTTTAAATCTTGTGTCTCTCTCTTTCTTGTTATCACATTAAAATAGGGAGAGATAGACACAAGATTTGAGCACGACCTGTCCTGTACCTGAGGATTTGTTCCTTTGTCTTATATAGCATTGAATGTGCTTATATCTCAGTTGTTTATATTGTATGTCCAATAAAACAGTTCACATGTAATGAAATTTGAGCATGGATAGGAGTTGCTTCGTTTATTTAGTATAACAAGTGGTACACGTAAAAAGTATGTAAGTTAAATTTGAGTTTAAGCATACAAGAAGCCTTATCCCATTAGGTAAAGTCGGCTACATGGATCGCATGATGTCATTGAGTATAAAATTAATAATTTTGTTGAGTTTCATGATTGATGATTTTCAAAGATATTGGCAAAACAAAGGATCATCAAATGACATGATAATTCTAATATATTGCACATTTTAAAAGAATTAAGCCCCATATTCTTCCCTTGTAAATTGTGTTATTACATGGTATATAACTGATTGTTTTTGGTGTGTGGTCTCAATTATAGTTCTGTTTTTAATTATTTATTTCTTTATAGTCTATAGAGATAAAAAGCGTAAAGATGTATGTGCATCATTGTTAAATTGTAGTCTGTGGATTACTTCTAATACCCTTTAGAAGCATTTTGTCACTTTTTTTCTTTTTTCATTATACCATGATTTTAATTTTTTTCGGCTATTGCTTGCTTCTGTCCATATTATCTGTAGTTATAATAAATCTCTCTGGTTAGCTGCCACACGTCAACCATTCCAGCTTTTGTTTCCCTCCCTTGTAATGTTTTGTGTGTAATATTTTGTAAAAGCATGGATGTTGATTTTAATGGTTTTTTTTTTTTTGGTCTTCTCCCCATGCATTTTGGACGGACTCTGTTCTAGTGTTTCCAAATTTTTGTTGGCTATTGCTTTCTTACACCACCTTGCTTGGTGGTGATATTACACCTTTCTGCATAGATGTATGATATAGGCTCTGATATAAATGAATTCTGTAATTACAGCTACGGAAAATGCTTGATCTCCTTGTTCATGCATCCCAATGTCGTTCTGCACATTGCCAATATCCCAATTGTCGCAAGGTGAAGGGGCTTTTCCGCCATGGGATGCACTGCAAAACCCGAGCTTCTGGAGGTTGTGTTCTTTGCAAGAAAATGTGGTATTTGCTTCAACTTCATGCTCGTGCTTGCAAAGAATCTGAATGCCACGTACCACGTTGCAGGTTTGTGGGTCAGGCATTGCCATTATTCTCGAGTTAACTCCTTTTTATAGATTTTGCATGTATTAATATTGTTTATTTGGGTTATTCAGAGATTTAAAAGAACATTTAAGGAGGTTGCAGCAACAGTCTGATTCACGGCGTAGAGCTGCTGTAATGGAAATGATGAGGCAGAGAGCTGCAGAAGTTGCAAACAATGCTGGATGAGCAATTTGTACTTGTAAATATGTGGGCACTTTGAAGAATGCTCTAGACAGAGGTATACATTAGTTTCACCTATGCTCCGACGGCGGTGATTGTTTTTGTGGATGGAATACATAGGGTACATTTAGCCTTGCAGGTTCGCTTGTCCATCTCAAAATGATTGTCCCGGAGAAGATCTGAGTTCAGCCATTTAGTGCTGCTGTCCTCTTCTGCAAAGGACTAATCAGGTCCGGCGGGATATTTGGTGGTGTGTCTGTTTTTGTGGGCCGATTTGGTAATTCTTTGATTTTGTCTAGTTACTTGTTTTATGTCAGATGCCATCCTTCGGTGGCGGGTGTACTATAGTCCTAAATAGGTCTCAGATTTCTTACAAATCTTTGTGGGAGGGATGGAATCAAGTCGTTTTTAGTTAACCCTTTTAAAGATTCACTGCATTTTGTAGAATCTTTTATTTAAAGATGAAAGTAAATAATTAGAATCCTCGCATAGTTCTGCTTCCTTTATGGGATATTATCTCCTGTCTGTTTCGCGTACTTTTTAATATTTAATATTGCTATTCGATTTATTGCTATGAAAGCTATTCTGTGAATTTTGTTTTTGAAGGCTATTACTATTAGTCATTAGGAAGGGGAATATCTTCTTAAATTATTAGTGAATAAGAAGTATATGATATGTGAAAAAAGGAGCATTCATGGTTCAAATTGAATCGATCTACACTATATTTTAGAATATAAATTATTGAATCAATCTGAGCGCAAGGAGTAAAATTGTAAAATTATTATATATTCTAACTGTTTATTAAAATTATATAATGTTGTTTGTGTTGGTAGTATTTCTCTTATTCTTTTTTGGGTTAAACATATTTTTGGTTTTTGTAAATATACAAAAGTTTACTTTTAGTTTCTTCTTTTAAAATTATTGACTTTTGGTCTTTTATTTAAAAAGATGTGTTACATTAATCGCAGTTACTAACTCTGTTAATGTCTTTCAGAATTATATATGTGAACATTTTGGGTGATGTGGTATTCATGTAGCGAGTATTTCTTTTCATTCATAGAAAATTTTAAAAGTTTGATTTTAGTTTCTATAAAATTTAGAGTTTGATTTTAATCCCTATAAAATTTAAGGTTTGATTTTAGTACCTACAAAATTTCGAAGTTTGGTTTTAGTCTCCTTAAAATTCAAAAGTTTATTCAAAATTTGATTTTTTAGTTTTTATAAAATTCAAAGTTTGATTTTAGTCCTTAATTCAGTTTCATTCACTGGCACTTGAATCTCACTACCAACATCAATATCATTCAAACCACTATTATAGATTAACACCCTTTAATAGATAACAAAAGTTCCAACAATTAGAGTTCTAATTCAATAACATTTGCAAAACTCTACTACTGAAAAAATATGAGACCAAGTGCCAACATTGTTAGTTACTAAAATCAAACTTTGAACATTTTGAGGATTAAAATTAAACTTTGAATTTTATAGGGACTAAAATCAAACTTAAAAGTTTAAAGTTTATAGGAACTAAAACTAGACTTTAAAAATTTTCTAGGGACGAAAAAGAAACACTTGTCACATGGCAAAAATGTAGATGCCACGTGGTAGTTACGTCACCTAAAATGTTCACATATCTAGTACTACGTGGCATCACTATTAATTCATTGATGAAGTTAGTGACTTAGAATTAATGTGACACAATTTTGACAATGGAGGACAAAAAATCGACGATTTTGAAATGAGGGACAAAAAACAAACTTTTGTATATTTATAGGGACCAAAAAAATGTTTAACCCTTCTTTTTTAGGAGTATCCTAGAATATCTTTATAGACAAAACTTAGATACAGTTTCATAGGTGCTACTTGTGTTGTTCTTCAATTAGAATTGACATTTTACCTTAGTAATCTGCATAATAAAAGTTTGTATTGAAGGATTATGCATATTAGAAACAAGACCTAAGGAACTACATATAAGTATTGTCCTATCTTTATCTTTGATTAATAAGGGATTGATTTTTCTAAGTTATACCGACTTTTCTTTTTTGTTCATACACATGTATGTTAAAATTGAATTTAGGATTACAAAAATTTATTTACTTATTTTGTTCAAATCAATGCTGAAGTGGAAAATAACCATTTTTTTATTACTAACTTTTAATTATTTTATCTTTTTGATACATTCAACTCAAGAGAGTGTTGCATCAACAAGAGTTTTATCTAATTCTAACTAAATTAGGTAGGTATTTAATTTAGTGTCTAAATATTGGACTCACATCTATATATATACTATATACAAAAGAAAATAATCTAAAATAGGAAAGATTCATGTGTCGATTTTTAGAGCAATTTCATACAAAATCTTATCCCACTTGGCTTCACGATAATGCTTCCCTTCATTTTTGGCTTAGGTGTCGTCTCACATTTATTTTCACACAAATCAGTTTATGGATATTTATGACACAATAATTAATTTGTAATTGATACAAATTAATTCATGAAATCAATTATTGCTGGATTATGAATAGCATTGTACCATTTAACAATTAGAATTAATTGTTTGGGCACAAGTTATATAATATGCGCAATTTTCCTTTTTATGAAATTTCAAATTCAAGACATAATAATTATTATTGTAAAGATAATTTTAAAATGAAAGTTTTAGCTTTAATTTTCCTTTTTGAAACCATGGTTTTTGTCTTTTGGTTATTCAGTTAGGAAATAAAAGCACCAAACATGTTTCCATAATGTCAATTCCAACATATTAAATATTTAATGCACCATTTCATAATCCACCTTTCAACACTCTATTTTTCATGATCCACGCTCATTGACAGATGCAGCACTGTGGGTTTCTTTCTCCTTCAACCTTCATTCTACACTCTCTTTCTCAAAGATAGAGAAGCATCATATGAAAAATCAAAAGGTAGAGTGTGTATTTGAGAATCCTTCCCTTATAGGTAAGAAAAGGTACTACTTTTCTAATAATAACATTGTTTATACATTATTTTTTCTCATTTATTCTTCTTCTAAAAATCAGTACAAATTTACCGATTGTCTTTCTTTTGCCTTTCTTCCATTAAAAAATGACTTTTTTCTTTACACAACTTTGGTTTTCTTTCTTCCAATGAACATTTGTACAAATTTACTGATTGTCTTTTTTTTTTAGCCATGTTTTGAGTATTTAGAGCAAATTGTTTGAGGAAGGTCAATATTTGTTCTACATTTTACTAATATTCATATTCTATGTTTTTATGATTCTTGATTTTTAATTTTCTCCCATTTTTCAAACACTATTTTGCCAAATAATAAGTTAAGAAAGATCAATTTTTGTTATTAGAGAACGACTTTCTAATAATCAAAACAATAAGTCTACCCTTTTGATTTTCTATTAATTTACTTTTCCATTCTATGCATATATCATATGTTATTGTAGCTAAAGAAATCATTTTTAGCATATGTTATTGCAAATTTCAAGTAATTAAGTTGTCAATGGAATGGACATCGCTTATGAATCCTATTTGAACAAAGCAATCATTGTTGAGAAAGTTATAACTCAAAATACCACAAAGTTACAAGATGAAGTTAGAGAATCTTGACCAAGAGCTTCATGAAATGGAAGCAAAGGATATAATAATGTCAAACGTATATGAATTTTATGGGTACATCTGTAATGAAGAAACAAGAGATATATGTTTTCTATAAATTCATCTTCATACTTCAATATCTATTATAGGATTCATAGTTCTATAAAAAAGTATCTATTATAAAAGTTATAATTTTGTACCTTTCTCTAATTTATTATTTTATTATTTTTAATATGAATATATTTTTTCTTTTAGAGTGTCTTCTTACCTAAATGCATTGAGGATTTTTTTATCTAAGCAAATTTGATTTTTTTTACCTAATTAATTTAAATTCAATTATTTGATAACATATTAAAATTAATTCATGTGTTTGTTTCTATCTTTTCCATGTCAAATTGTTTTAGTGTTTTTAATAATTTTTTAATTCATTATCATAATAATTAAATATATATAAAATTTCTATTTTAATATTAATAATTTGATTTAGATATTAGTTGTATTGTAATTGTTTTTTAAATAAAATAGATAATTGTATGCGCTTAATACTTGAAAAAATAAAAGTCAATTAAAGATGACTGATAATAAACATACAAGAGATAATATTACATATTATTAAATTAATATAAAATATCTTGAAGAATTGATAGAATGAAATATAAATTATCTATTAAAGATATATATATATATATATATATATATATATATATATATATTATATTTAATAATTTTAACATCTAATAATAACAATTATTCATACCGAATGAGTTATAAAATCATACTCGAATGGTTAAGATTAAAAAATTAATTTTATGTAATGATCATTATTGTTCAAGTTTAGGTTTAATGGTTAAAGTTTGCACATCTAACTCATAAAAAAGGTTTGCTCATTTGATACATCATTCTTAATTTCTAAATAATATCTTTGGAAAGTATGAATTTTAAATTTTAAATGGTCAAGTCTTAATTCTACCGTTTAGCATTTCTACCATCAACAAGTAATTAGATGCTGATCAATGACATTGATTTTTTGAAAATTAATGTCTAATTGTTCCACAATATTTTCTTTAGTAAATAAACTAAATTCAAAATTAAAATAGAATTTTCCATGGGGTCAATTCTTTGTAGACCTACTAATTGTGTTTTCATGCAAATTTAATATATAAAATCTTATTTTTTTTAAAACAAATCGTTGCTTATTTGTTATTTATTATTTTTTCATATAAATGATTTATTAAAGACATTCTTTTATTACAGTGATAAAATTTCCTTACATTGCACGGTGATATTATAATTATTGTTATTTTTATTATTAATATTTTTATTAACTATTAATAATTTTATGAATTAAAAAAAAATGGCTAATTTGTGGAGTTGATGAGAATTTGTAGTAATTGATCAGTGTGATTCTTAATTATCTTTTATGTACATGTATCTTATAAAAATAAAATAGCTAATTATTTGATAATTTATTTATATTACCTAATGTATGAAAAGATATTGGTTTTTCAATAACTTCTAATTCAATTATAATGAAAATATTAATTTGTTAATTTTTTTTATTTTTCATATAAATTGTCTTTCAAAATAATAAAAAATATCTCTCACACACATAATTTATCCATACATCACATCATATCAAATCGAACACAAATAAATGTGATATTTGATATAAATTGTACAAACATCTAATCATCTAAATATGTATACTTAAATTTATATTGTTTGATTCATTTACTTAATTTTGTTTCCAATATTTTTACACAATAAATTAATGAATTCTATAAAAATGGTTTTTATGAAATTTTATGTGAATTTGTTTAGTTAAAATTAAATCTTATTTTTATCTAATTTTTGACATCTAATTTAATTTATCTATGAAAACTTCTGGACTTCAAGAATGCAAACATTGAAAAATTCAATTTTAAATCTGTATGGGAAAATAAGAACATTTAGTATTAATTACATGTAATTATTATATACAATTTATTTTTATAAAATGCTGCTAAAAAATTCTGTTTTTATTGATAAAAATACATAATTATAGTAATTACGACTAGTATATATTGTGACTTGAATTAATGAAGATAATTATGACCAATATATATTCTAATTAAGGTGATAAAAATTATTTTAAATAATGGAAATTAATTTTTTTAAAATTATACAATTAAAGTAATTAATGTAATTATCAATTATATACAATTAGGGTAATTACATATAATTATTATATATATTTGAATTAAGATTTCTGAATAATAATTAAAACAATTTAAAAAATAAAAAATTAAGATAATTACATGTAATTAATGTATATAATTTATTTTTTCTAAACGTAATTATTAAAGTTGCTAAAAATTTCTATTTTGATTATTAAAAATACAAAATTATATTAATTATGGTATCGATGACTGATATATATTGTGATTTTAATTAATTAAGATAATTATGTCCGATATATATATTTTAATTGTAATAAGAAAAAATATTTTTAACAAAGGTAATTAGTTTTTTTTAAATGTATAATTACAGTAATTAATGTATTTATCAATTATATACAATTAAGGTAATTAGCAGTAACTATTACATATATTTGAATTAAAAAAATTAATTTTAATTAAAACAATTTAAAAAATAAAAGATAAAGGTAATTATGTGTGATTATTATATATAATTTATTTTTTATTGAATGAAATTATTAAATGTTGTTAAAATTTTCTATTTTATTGATAGAAATGCATAATTAGATTAATTATGATGATTACATTACAATTGATATATGTGTGTGTGTGTGTTTATATATATATTAAAAGTTTGTTTGCTGACATTAATTTTACAATTGCTTGACTTTCAACTATTGAAATAATACAAGACTTCAAATGAAGGTTTTATAGAAGAAGATACAGGAAGTTGTACTATATTATCAAAACAAGGTTTAGTCTTTATTTTATCTTTTTTTATAATTTTTATTTCAATATTTTTTTTACTAGATATTTCCTTCCCTTCTTTTTTTCAAATATTTTATTTTTACATTATTTTTCATTTTATTTGTCTTTTTTATAAGATGAATTTATTATATCTCTTTTTTTAATATTTTTTTTCAATATATGACATTCCTAAACTCAAGACATTACAACATCTAATGCATTACAGGAAGATGGATAGTGATGCATTGAATATGAATGAGGTCACACCTTACTTGGTCTGAGGACAAGAAGCAGATAGCTTATATTATATTAAATTATGTAACCTTTTCTTTATTAGACCAAGTCAAACGAGGAAAACCAAATTATTTTTCTTTCATTTGTCTTTTAATTTAAATAGAGACTCATAATAAGTTTTATAAGAACGATGAGAAAGAAGAGATAAGAAAAAAAAAAGAAAAAAGAAAAAGAATGTAATGTAGGAATTTAAACTTGCACACTTATAATTTAAGGTGATTAAGTAATCAACGTGATTATAATGAGTATATATTTTGATTATTAAATCAATCAATTAGATTATTAAATTTTGTATAGATTTTGATTTTATATAATACGGTAATAAATTTATCAAATATTGTGATTTTTTTTGTAATTACGGTAATTAATTACCAAGTGATCAATTTTTTCATTTTTAATTCATAGAAAATACATAATTATATTAATTAAGGTAATTATAACCAATATGGTTTTTACAATTTGAACATTCAAATTGATAACAAAATTATATATTTTGATTCAAATTAATTAATAATAGAAAATACATATTATAATTTAAATTTATAGCAGATTGAAGTTTCATGAAACAAAAATCTTGCATAATTCTAAATTTGCACACTTACAATGTACGTCTTATAACTTGATGTATTGAATTAACTCAAGGAAGAGGTTACCAATTCACTTAACAACATTCAATTAATTAAACTTTAAGTCTACAACGTAAAATTATTTATATTTCATTAAAATTGATCACATCAATGATATTGTTAAATGAAATATTTCTTCCATTATGAAATAATTATCATTTAAAAATGGTGTATAAAGATTAAAAAATCAATAATTCTCCTAAATTTAAAATATATTTTAAGACTAAATTATTCTTTTATGAATTGGGACTAGAAATTCTTAATATTTTATCTCTTAAAAAAATAAAATAAACTACTTTTATGACTATCAAAACATAATATTTAAAAGAAAGTAGAAAGAAGGATAAAATTAAAAAAATAATAAATATTTTTATGATAATTTAAAATAAAAATAGTTAAAACCATAATAATTTCAAAATAGAAAAAAAATTGTTAGTGATTTATGAATAGGGAATATCGAATGAAAATTAGTTTGTAAAGTTTCTAATATACTAAATGTTATGCCCCCCTAAACACTTATTAGTCTAATCTAATGATATAAATAGAGTATTATCTTCACTACCACTGACATTCCATTCATATTTAGTGAGAAAATGGTAATTAATAATTGTTAAACGATCTTAGCTATTTTAAAGTATACCTATATTATTATTGTTACTATTATCAGTCATGTAACACATAATAAATAATTTATAAACATAATTAATTCAAATTTATCACTTCTTTATAAATAATAACATACCTATAATATTCTTAAATTATTCTATTTATTATTATTATTATTATTATTATTATTACTAAATCAATCAAATATATAGTATGATAGCATAATGTGACACACACACACACACACACACACACACACACACACACAAATATATATGTATATATATTAGAGCTGTCAAAGTGAGCCAACCCGGCTCACCCGGGTTGGCTCACCACGGGTTGGTGCAAAAATGAGCCAACCCAACCCGGCTCACTTTTTTGGTGAGCCAAAAAATGTTCAACCCGGCTCAACCCACCACGAGTTAGTGGGTTATACGGGTTGGCTCACCTAAAATTAAAAAAAATTAAAAATAAAATACATAATTAAAAAAGCATAAAAAAAAATACAAAAATTAAATTAAAGTGATAAAAATTTTGATACGATTAATGAAAACCAAAATATCAATAGGCTTATTATATTGTGTTTCACAATTTATATATATTAATGATTTGGAAAGTCATATTTACATTCTAATTCTATATTTATATATAAAAAGATAAATTAATATATTACTCCTTTATTATGATTGGAATAGGATTACATGATTGGGTTTATATATTACTCATTTTAATTATCTACAAAGTTAGTATAGTAAGTTATATTAAAAAAAAAAAAAAACTTCAACCTGCGAGCCAACCCGACTCACCACGGGTTCAACCCGAGTGAGTCGCGAGCCAAGTGAGTCGAGCCAGGGTTCAATTTGGCCCACCATTCAGGTGAGCCAAATTTTACCAACCTAACTCGGCTCGAACCAGTGGTGAGCCGGGTTGGCTTGAGGGTTAAAACCCATTTTAACAACTCTAATATATATAAAGTTTTTGTGTATAAAAAAAGAAATTTGAGATGTGATAGCATGATTCTACACTGAATGTATTCTAATTGACACTTCAAATCAAATTTATTTATATTTAAAATCACACTCAATATATTAAGCTTATACATATAAAATAATAAATAGATAAATTTAAAATAATAAGAAATTATTTAAATATTTTAATAACTATTTATTACATTCAATCAAATATAAATCTACAAATGAATCATGTCACATTTCAATACGAAATTAGAAACTTTTTCATATAAAATAATCTTACTCTTTTATTAATTTTTTTAATTGATTTAAATTTAGCATTCTATAATTATAACATTAAATTTTGACATTTATCAAGTTAGAGTAATACTATTACCAACCATGTAGTTCATAATAAATATTTTGCTAATGTAATTAAATCAAATATAGTTTAAATTAAATTAAAAATCATACAAAAAATATTACTTATTTATAAATATTCACAAAACCTTGTTCAATTCTTAATACACACATATATATGGGTGGGGATCAAGTTATTCCAAGAGTAACTTTGGGTAGAGTTACTCTACTTAATAACTTTTGATATATATTAGATTTCAATGATTTAATCGTTACATTAAAATATTTTATTGAGTAAATCAAGTTTACAAATTTTTATAAAGTTTGAAAACTATTTGATACTTCATTAAATAAATTCAAATTAACGTATAATATATTTTTTTAAATTATAAGTAAAGATTTTGATGGCTACACACTGTCAGTGTAAAATATTTTATACTGTCAACTAATCAGAAATGATCATTAGTATGACTTTTAAAATAATTATTGTAAAAGCCAACAAACTTACCATATATGATGGTTTGTAATTGAATGACAGTGTAAAACTCCTTTACACTGTTAGTGCATAGCATCTTTTCTCAAAAGTAAATGTTAACTACAAGATTAACTAACTACGAGTGTCTGATTTATCTAAAATTTGATGTGCATGATTGTTGAGAGAATATCAAAATATTTGACAGTTGGATTGTTAAAATTTAATATAAATCATGGGTTATTGAGTGAAGTAACTCTACTAATAATTATTTTTGGAGTAACTTGATCCCCACTATATATATGTATATGATGATGATTGTAACACCTGTTTAATTTTAAATATAATTCATATTAATTTAGTTATTAAGTTTAAGTAAATAAAAATGCGTGTAAAATTTTTCCAATTTTAAAAAACATTCCAAACTTAACAGATTTGGAAATGGTAATAAAATATGAAAGATATATACATATATTTCATAAAACTGTACATCATGGTTTGAGTAATACATAACAGTCAGAAAACAAAAGTACATCGAAATACATATACTACCTAACCCACTATATATATAAAAAAAAGATCCTATACAGAGCAGTATTTATCTACCCTATCCCTTATACAAAAGAAAATACTATAGGTCTTCAGGTCTTCCCCCGTTGAGATGTTCTCTATCTTGTACTCAGCATCACAGAGCATTAATGTCGTCTTCAATAATCACGACCAATCATACACAAAAGAAAATAATGGAGTGAGATGTTTTGTTCTAAAATCACTTTTACATGTGCGGTAGAAAATCTACCATAAAACAAAGATAAAACACAACTGACAACACAAGAGATCCTAAGGTTCATTCTAAGTTATATCTGACTACCCTTGATTAGGTATGGATCCATACTTCCCATTAGTGGGTAATAGTTCTCAACAAAACCTGGGAAGTGACTGGGAGTACATATACCCCTCTCAACACCATCACATGGTACAATCCTCGTCATCATTGAGGAACAAAATAACAATTTAGGATATCCATTTATAGAGGTATACTCTCAAACCAATCCTGGAATGCTGAGCAGTTGTCGGGGTTATCGAGTTTGGTCAGGCGAATATCCCGGCTCAAGGGCGCTACCCTGGCCATTGGGACCTTCACCACTCGATGCCTACCCCCAAGACCTCCGCAAGTGGGTCCCTGCCTTTCATTCCTCAGCGTACCAAACTGTGGCTTCCCTAGCAGGGTGCCATGTCACTACATGTCACTTGCTTTACATTACTCACTAAACTATCAATTCCTAACTTCTCAAGCAGAGGTTTCCCTGGTCTCATTTAACTTGAGCACCAGTACAATCAACATTTCTGCCTTATTTTGCAGAAATTGCACAATACCAGAATTTTAACAGAATAACGACATAGCAATTATAGTATAATTACTAAAATTTTGGCAGAATAACAACTAAATAAATACATTTTAATTTTCTAAAATTGAGCAGAGTAACAGCTTAGCAAGCGCATTTTAATTTTCTAAAATTGAACAGAGTAACAGCTTAGCAAGTATAATTTAATAATTAGAATTTGAGCAGAGTAACAATTTAGTAATTATGATTTAATAATCTAAATTTGGGCAGAGTAACAACTTAGTAAAAATTAAAGTTTAACTTTAAACAATAATAACAATACTAAAATTAAAGCCTAAACGGGTTTAGGGGAAAACCCTTCCTACCAATATGCAAAGTGAAAGTAATTTAGAACCAACCCCACTCCCCCCATTACCTCTAAGATAGTTGATGAAGAGGATGGAATTGTTGGTGCAAAGCTTCTAGGAGGAGAAATTCTACTAGTTGAAAACTAGCAAAATTTTAACATAAAAACTAGACAAAAAAAAATATTTTAGAGAGAGAAAACTTTAGAAAGAGAAGCTCTCTAGCTTGGGAGAGGAAAGGATGAGTGAAAATCTGAAAACTTTGAGGCCTATTTATAGAAGAAGGAGGGGGGTTAGGTGTCCAAATATTTACATCATCCATTATGTCACCATTATGTCATAAATCTAATTTTTATTTATTTTTAATCCAATTTAGGGACACATATCTCAAATAGGTGGTGAATCACCTATTTTAGGGTTGGGGACGTGCTCCACCAGCTGTCCCAAGCCTCCATGTGTCAAATTTTATCTGTAGGTGAATTAACTGGTACCGACAAAAACGCCTAAACTTGAAAAAAAATAGCTTTTAATATCAAAATAATGTATTTTAATGCAAAACTGGATAAATACATTAATTTTCATCAAAAATAAATTTCTAATAATAAATTTTAATTTTTATTAATTTATTTCAAATTATGTCTTTATTTTATATTTTTAAGCTAGAAAATTCATAGAAAATCCATTTTAATTCAATAAATACCAAAATTTGTATCAAAATTATAAAATTAAATATTTTACCCATAATTAAACTAAAACTACTATTTTCACCCTTTTTGAATGTCAAACCAGTACTGGCTGGCTTATTAGACACGTAAGGGCATTTTGGTCATTTTACACAGAAAATCCAGAAAATTCCCAAAAATTCCCAAAATTATATTTTAATATATATGACATAGTTCCAAGCTCAAATTGACATTTTAATGTCAATTGAATCTTTTCCTCATGTCAGTTCTTAATGTTGAGAAATAGGGATAAAATTGTCATTTTCTAATTTCTCCGGGCTCCGGCTCGGAAAAATTATTAAAAATCAAGATTAAATAGCTCTTGAAATTTTGAGTAAAATGGTCGGAGTCAGAATTTCAAAATTCCTTTCCGATTTTTCAGAATTGTATTGCTAAATATTATAAAAAAACAGTGGAAGTATTGAAATAGGATTATTATATTTTTCACTACTTTTCTCTCAAAATAAAGTTTTTATAATGAGAGATATTTAATATAAAATTTTCAAAATATTTTGAGGTCAAGAAGTCTCCGATTGGTTCCAACAGTCAACCAGGGGTATTTTTGTCATTTTACAAAAATTATCTCAATAAATTCTAGAAAAGTTTCTAAAATTATTATTAATTGTTCTAAATACATTGATGACTTAAAAACAATTTTTAAACATACAGAATAATTTAATATACAAAAGTAGGGGTGTTACAATGATGACGACAATGAAGTAGTAGTGAAGGTGACCA
Source organism: Spatholobus suberectus (assembly GCA_004329165.1). NCBI lineage: Eukaryota > Viridiplantae > Streptophyta > Magnoliopsida > Fabales > Fabaceae > Spatholobus > Spatholobus suberectus. Next base: position 56,882 of record CM014736.1, on the reverse strand, counting down.
ATGATTTTGGTTTTTAATTTCTTAGTTTCGTCCTTTTTATGTGAGTTATTTGCATACTTTAATTGTTTTTATTTTTTAAAATTAGTGTATATTGAGTTGATTGATCCCTAATTTATATAGTGGGTTAAATATATAAGAGCACAAGTTAGCATTTTCTATAGATGAATAGTGATGTTGATGATTGGATTCATGAATATATTTGAATCAACAAAAAATTAATTAATTGAATTTGTAAGCAATGATTATAATTAATTTAATTGTATATATATATATATATATATATATATATATATATGTTCATAATAATTTAAATATATTTTTCAAATATTTATACATATATACTAATATATATTTACATAAAAATTAAAAAATTATTAAAAAGTCATAATAATATAAAAAATTATAAATTGTAAACTTTACCCATGCATGGCACGAGGTTATTATATTAGTACTACTAAATTTTTTTTTATAACTCTTAATGATACATTTAAAACTTTAAAATTATTTAAGCCACACATGTCAAGATTTTAAAAGGTAAAAGCATAATTTCAATTTCTAAATTTAATTTAAGTTTCAGTTTTGTCTTTTAATTTTTTTATTTAATTTTGACCTCTAATTATTTTTCATGTCACTGTTTTTTTTTCTAGTCCTTTTTTTTATTCAAATTAATCTTTTATACCATTTTTTCCGTGTAAATATTTTCTTCTTTGTTTTGTTTCTTTGCTTAATAGAAATCTCTCAAATAATATTTTAGGCCAAGGTTTCTTCTGTTAAATTTTCATTCAAAATTATCTATTTTTTTATAACCTCTTGCAAACTGCTCCTATTTAGTCATATGTTCTTTATTATTTATTTTAGACTCCCAACAACTAGCATTGATTAAGCTATCATTATTGGCTAAAGTTTATACTTTTATTTTTGTCATGATTAGTCATCTTCATGCTACGAATCAAGGGTTGCAATAAGTTAATTCAAGTGATCCTTTGCAAATATTAAGCAAACCAATTACAAGATTTAAGGAAGTTTTAAATGGATTTGTTCAAGTTATACGGGTCCAAAATAATTCTCTCTAAACCAAATTTGAGCTTAATCACACTATTTAGTTTGGGCTAAAGATGAAGTTGTAGAGAGAGTTTTGGGCCAAAACCATTCAAATTAAGGAGTTTTAGTCATCAACTATACATTCATTGATTATATTTAAGCTCAATCATATTATTCAGGACTGAAAAAAGTGTTTTATGATTAACTGATGTATTTAGACAAATTTATGGATTTTTTTTGATATACAATAACGATAATAACATTATAACTTATAACCTTATATATTACCCTACTCCCCCATCACTATGCCAACTCTAGTGAATTTACGAATTTATGATTTTAGTTAAACATATTCAACTTTTACATAGGTTAAACAAGATAATTAATGTGTTGTTACATAGGTTAACATTACGTAGGTTCTAATATCACAAACCCATTTCCACATCAAACACCAAATATCATTTGAATAAGTAAAAGTTGAAAGACATAAAGTTAAATAAAAACGTTAACAGTAAAAAACTTAAAGAATTAAATTAAATTGAAAAATAAAAATATTAATATGAAAAATATTTTAAAAATTAAATTAAATAAATAAAAATTAGAAAACTAACCTAAAATCTAAATTAAACTTAAGTACGATTTAAAAATATAACACTATTCAGTCAAAAGAGTTTTTCTCTTTTAAGTAAAACACTTTGATATAAGAAAACGAATATACATTTGTATTCTTATTGAGAAAATGAGTGTTATGAAAATCAACATAAAATTACAAGAATTTAAAAGTAGAAAACATAGAGAACAAGAGAATGGGAGTCACTTTTCACATTATTTTTTTACCTCTGGTAAAAAAAAAATTTGATAATTTTTTTCTTTGATAATGTTTTCAAGACCCATTACATCTAAATAAATTTTACATTCATGTAAATAATACAACGATACAAATATGTGAACCAAACTCATAGTATGAATAATATGATTAGGGAGGGAGAATCTAATCTTAAAATATGAATTTGAAAATGACTTTTTCCAATAAAATTCTTTATAAGAATTTTTTTTGCATGTTACAATGCCAATAGTGAATATGATTAATGAAGGAAAGATAATCATATTGATAACATGTTATGAAAATCAACATAAAAATATAAGAATTTAGAAGCAGAGAAAATAGATAATAGAAATAATGAGAATGGAGAGTTCCTTATAATATTTCTACAAATGAGGTAGCCTATTTATAAGTACAAAGTTGTAAGTCAATTATTACAAATGATCTAATGTATTAAGGTGAATTATGTATGTAAAATTATCATATAAATTTCTTTATCAATAATTTTGAAGTCACAAGTAAAATCTATTTTTTTTGAGTTTCTTTTATTTTTAGCTCTTCTTACTTTTACCTAGTAAGATGCTAATTTTATTAACAATTTATGATGCTAAATTGCTAATTAGAGTTGAACTTATCTTTAAGAAATACTTGCTTATTTTTATTATCTTAATAAGTGATTATTTCTTAAAATTTAAGTTGTCTTTCTTCGTTGAATATGTTGTTGGTATACTACTTAGTCATATCTTTTTTTTTTTCCAATTCTACGTGCCTTCTTTGCAATAAGAGAAAAGATCTTTCTATTTTTTTTGTCTATCAACTTGATTAGACGAATTCATTGTGTGCATGACCAAAAAGATAATGTCAAAAATGTATAAAAAATCCCGGTCACCGTTGTGTGTGTATTATAATACTTCTTCTGCTTTTATTTGTACCTATTGCACTGATTCAATTATGCTACCTAGGTTAATTGCTTAAACTAATTGCTTTACACTATCTAGGTTAATTGCTTTATGCTAATATCAAATTATTTGGTATTCTTATTTAAAGTTAAATAATAGTATCAAGTTCAAATGCTAGCCTAATATTTACCCTCTGCTGCAACCGACAATAGTTAGAAAGCTTTGAAAGGATTCATGATGACACCGTCTATAAGTCCGTGTTCTTTGACTTCTTTTGCACTCATGAAAAAATCACGGTTTGTATCTATTTGATTTTTTCTTTTTATATAATAATAATAATAAAACTATCATATATAAGTTTTATTATAGATTATTCGATCTTTATGATGAATATTGAATAATATATAATAAATTTGATTGGTTTTATATATAAATAAAACTTCAACACAAGAACAGAAACGAGAAGATACTAATCCATGGAGGGCTACGATAGCTTTGGATATGTAAAGAAATGCTATTTAGGTGGACATGAAGCTAAAATTAATTAGCTATTACAAGATTAGAAAAATTATATTGGTTTTACTTTTTTTTTATTTGTTATCTTTTTTATTGACTCTTATAACTTTAAATGTTTTCTAAAAATTCATGAGTTCTTTCAAATATTATAAATTCTAATCATATAAATCCATTAAAATCTAAATTACAAAATCTCGACTATAAAAGTCTTAAAAAAAAAAAACTTATAAATCATTACATTTCTACATAATCTTTTCTAGACTTTTTTATGCCAAAATAGGCTTTTAAAATCTCAATCCAATACACCCTTAAGTGTTTTTTATACTTTTTATGAGAGGCTATTAAATAGATTTTGTAAACGAATTGAAAATTAAAGAAAAAATTAAAAAATATTAATTGAGCATAGAATTTTTATAAATCTATTATAAATTTTAGGGTTTTACTAATGAGTGTTCTAACAATAATAGTTAAAGAATGTTAAATACATTTTAATAAATATTTTAAAATATTAAAAAATTTTATTTTTTAATATAATAAATATTTTTAACAATTATTCATTTTTTATTTTATATAAATATTTTGTTAGCTTAATTTTTTTTTAAATTATTAATTAGTATTCTAAAAATATTACTTAAAAATTAATAAATAAAATATTTTTATTCAAAATTACGGTAAAATAACATTAAAAATATGTTGGAATATATTAATAATGTATATATATATATATATATATATATATTTTTTTTTTTAAATAAACCTATAACGCGGGTTCAAGAATTTTTCCTGGTTGTAATGTAATCCAAAATTATGCGGTCGAAATTATTCCTTCTCGTTTACGGGTCTACGTGTCAGCTTCTCCACGTATGAACCCAACGGAGGTCCAATTGCTAATACAGAAACACGGACCGCTCACATTTTCTGGCTCCTATGTACAACAAAGCCAAATCTACTGTGCTTTTGCACGCACTTAAAAAAGCTTTTGTGGAAGCACATTCACAGACACATGCGGCTTTGGTTTTTTCAACAGTAATAGCTAAATCATGAACGCCGCAGCGTCAGCAACAACAGCTAATAGCAGTGTTTACTCACAGTGCAAACTTTCCTCGAATCTTCGAGGTTCCATTCCTTTCTCAAAAATCAAACGTTTCCTGCTCTTCAATGACGTTCATCAATGCAGCTCTTCTTGGGGATGGGGACGGAAGTCTCGGTTGCTGCTAGCTCCCAGGGCTGCTGCTCCCAATACAGGCAAGGACAGCAAGAACGAAAATGTTGGCGACGATGAAAAGCGTGAGGTACAAAAGCAGCGTGTGATGCAACAACCATCTGTGTCGCTTAGCCTGGCCGACGTCAACCCTGTGGGACTGGGTCGAAGATCGCGGCAGTTATTCGATGAGGTTTGGAGAAAGTTCTCGGGATTGGGTCAGATTTCTAGGACAATCCGCGCCGATGATCAGGAGGCTCTTGATGCCCTTCTCGTCCGCGAAGGTCCCATGTGCGAGTTCGCAATCCCTGGCGCTCAGAATACTACTGTACTGGTTGTTGGTGCCACCAGCCGCATCGGTCGCATCGTTGTTCGAAAGCTCATGCTCAGGGGCTACGCCGTGAAGGTGTATTATTATTATCACGAACTCTTTTTTTTTTTTCTTTTCATATTTCTCTTCATTCTGTGTCACGTTATTTGTCACATGAATCATTCTGTCTCTCTTCATAGTAACAGTAACACCCTCCTCCTAACACTATTAAAATTTACGAGGGAGATTCAATGAATAAGAAGCCAGACCCATTAAGTAAGAATTGAAACTCGCGAAATTTTATGATTTTCAATAATAAAGAACATGTTAACAGAATGTATTAGGGAATATGCTGCCGGAATTTCTCATACATACAAATCTAATCTAATAGATACACACAAATGTTCTGATAGATACACAGTTACACACAAATGTTAAGTAGACTCAATAAGTGAACAAAAAGTGATAGATATAACTTCTGTAAGTTCTGTTATCTAAAAAGTAATAACAAATATTCTCCTTTTGTATAATACAGTTGATTTCATTATTTTTTTTACTGGATGGAAGGTATAAAGCTTTTAATTACTTCAATCCAAAATAAACATGAGTAATTATAACATTCATCTATTCTCTCTTCCATCTCATTTTCACCCCTTCTTTTTTATTTCTTTCTTCTTTTTTCACGTCATATCACTTTCCTTCTCTACCTTTTCTTTTTTCTTCCTGTCTCCCTCTTCTTCCACCCCAAATCCATCCCAAAATTGGAAATACTTGCCACTCATGATTTTACTTAACCTTTCCTTTTTTCCTTTGATTTTATGCATAAAAATTAAATGGAGACTTTGGTTCGGATATAGGGAACCTTATGTTATTGGATATTATACAATACAATGATTAGAAATGCACTTGTTGCTGATTTGCTGGATATGATTCAACGGCGTCAATAGTTGCTTGAAATGTCTGTTCAACATAAACTGGTCTAAATAAGATATTAAATGATTTTTTTCTGTAATAAAGGCTTTGGTAAGGAGGGCAGATCAGGAGGTGGTAGACCTGCTTCCAAGGTCAGTAGAGATAGTGATTGGGGATGTTGGTGATCCCGCCACTGTCAAGGCTGCTGTAGAAGGTTGCAACAAAATAATATATTGTGCCACTGCTCGCTCTGCTATAACTGGGGATCTCTTCAGGGTTGATCATCGAGGAGTTTATAATCTAACTAAAGCATTTCAGGTTTGTCTCCACACTTTGAACCCCCCCTCCCCTACACAGACACACACAAAAAAGAAGAAGAAGAAGAAGTAAATCCAGACAAATCCCACCCTCATTTGTGTATATTGATAATACATCTTTACATATTAACATAAATCCAAATGCTGCTTGGTAAAACTTAAATTGGACTTAAATTTCAGGATCACAATAATAAATTGGCACAGTCGCGGGCTGGGAAAAGCAGCAAAAGTAAGCTCTTGATTGCCAAATTCAAATCTGCATCTTCATTAAATGGATGGGAAGTTCGTCAAGGAGCTTACTTCCAAGATGTGGTTACCACAAAATATGATGGAGGGATGGATGCTAAATTTGAGTTCACTGAGAATGGAGATGCTGTTTTCTCAGGTATATCTGGTGGATATTAATGAACAATACCAACAGGTTTTGTAATATTTGTTGCTTATAATAGAGAACTCTACATATTCACTTTTACCCCTATATTTCCATATTGATTTCAGGGTATGTCTTCAATAGAGGAGGCTATGTGGAATTATCAAAAAAGCTTTCTTTACCATTAGGTTATACTCTTGACAGGTATGAAATACTAGATAGATGACTTTTGGGGATAAGATAACCATACGGAATTTTGTATAATTGTATTTTGCTAAAAATAGGAAATTCTATCATGCATTCAAGCTTAATGAGTTGATCCGTAATGATAGGTACGAGGGTCTGGTTCTCTCTGTCGGTGGCAATGGAAGATCTTATGTATTAATTTTAGAAGCTGGTCCTTTGGCAGATCCAAGTCAGAGTAGATTGTATTTTGCAAGAATTAGTACAAAAGTGGGATTTTGTAGGGTAAGAATCATTTTCCTTTTAATGAATTATGGTTTCTCCATTCTGAGTTCTGACTAACCTGCATTAAAATTTCATCTTTCTTAGCACTGACAAGAAGCTTTCATATCTCCTGTCTGTATTATTTTGACAGGTTAGAGTACCATTTTCATCATTCCGCCCAGTGAAACCAGATGATCCAGTGTTAGATCCTTTTCTTGTACATACATTGACAATACGCTTTGAGCCTAGAAGACAGGTTCACTTCCTTATTGTTTTGAATTCACTTTCTTTAACTTAGCTTGTATTTTAGGACCTTGTATTTGGCTTTGTAATATATATTCCATTTTTGCAATATAATTCCCCAACAATTTACCCTCCTTTCTTTTCCAAATATATGCAAAATAGGTCTGAAGAAGGAAAAAAAACTCACAAGACTGCAGAAATTCAATAGAGAAGCCTAGAGAAATAACTGTAGCAACATTTCAATGCAATAAAAGGTCCTGGCAGTTTCCAAACTCCTATAACAGGATGTTATTGAGTATTGGTGTCCAAATGAAAGCGTAAAACTTAGAAGGAATTATAACATTCCAAAAGGATTTAGGGAATTGTGAGTGGAGGGGCTCATTATTTAATAATGAAAGACAGATTTTCAAGATGTTAAAAATCAATTTTATGAAAGATCAATAACTAATTATAATAAATGAAAAACAGTTGAAAGTTCTGCCATTTGAAGCTTTTTAAATCATCCATGCTATATGACCCAAGACTATTGGAGTTAAATTACTTTAGGACAGTGGTTAACAGACTAAACAAATGCAAAAAGTTAAATACATAGGGAAAACAAAAATGTAAATTAAAATTAAGTGGGAGTCTATGACTCTATGTCTTTCCAATTCTGTTCTAAGAGAACATGATCATACTGAAATGATTAGATCCTTGTTGACTTCTAATATAACTGGATCAGATTTTAGGAAAAGAATAATTCTTTAAAAACTTCCATCTCTGGATCTGTATCAGTGTATTACAGTATCAGAGTTTATAGACAAAAGGAATACAAGATAGAAATGTTCTCCCAGGACATTCAAGGCCCCTGGTTCTTCCATCCTCTGTCTTCTAGCCATATGGTAGACTGTTATGTCAATTAGTAATAGAATAGCAGACTTGGGATCCTATGGCTACTAATCCCTTCTATTATTCATTTCTTCTCAGAATTTGCAGAGTATGAGAAAAAATGAATGTAATTTAGTTACTAAACAGATGGGTACAATGGGTTATATATACATCTATGAAATAAATGCACACCTATTTACAAGAAAGATATAAGCTGATTCCTATGTAGTATTAGTTCTAGCTATTTCCTAAGAGAGAAGTTCCAATTTGATTAAATTCAATTTGTTATTTCCAATACAACTTTTTTGTAAGGTAATTAACTGAACATTCTTTTCCGCACTCCCTTGAAGATGGTGGATTGGCATTCTCAATTCCCAGCTTGGATACAATGCTCTGAAATGCTGAACTGTTCAACTCTTAGTAAACCAACAGCAAGCTGTCCTTGTGTAGTTAACATAGGGTGTACAAATTAATCCACTTTCCAATTTTTCTTCGGTAAAGTGTTTATCAACCTCAATATGCTTTGTTCAGTCATGTTGCACTGGATCGAGGACTTGCCTAATTGCAAACTTGTTGTCACAATAGAATCACATTGTTCTTTCCTACTTGATCTACAAAACTTCTAGAATGATTTTTAACCAAAGTAATTCACATACACCTTGAGCCATTGCTCATTCTGTTTTACTCCTCCAAGGGTTGATCTCACATCTCTTGGTGATCCAGCATAATCAGAATTGTTGTATGCCTCAAGCACTACTATTTCTCTTAAATAAACTGCAATATTCAGTGTGCTGCTTGCAAGTGCTGTAGTATATAGTCGTTCATGAAGCTTTTCTCTTCTCAAATATGAACGTTGAGGTGCATTTAATGTTTTTCCCATTCTACTAAAAATGTTCTTGCAATCTTCTGTTTCTGTAGGAATTTCTTGAAGTTCTTGGAGTCCTTCATCTGTCGAAATAGGTGATTGACAAAGCTAGAGTGTTCAATTAGATGAAGTATCAATGGGAGCATTAGTCACCCCTTCTAGTCCAGCGAAGTTGTCAATTAGTCTGATGTTTGCATACTTGTGCAAAAGTTAGTTTCAATGTGATGATATTGTCCTATGTCTTGTTTGTTATCATTAAAACATGAAGTTATATCATTTTAAACCTAACACTTACTAATGCTCCCCTATTGTCATTAAAACAGCTCAAAGTTAAGTAAGATGTGGCAGAGTGCATCATGGCTAATCTGACCAATTCTTTTCCATTAGTGAAGTGTCGCAATAAAGAAATGATAGATGTCCTTTAGTAAACATAAGTTGTAATTGATTTCTCCCTTTCTACTGTCTCTTTATGAACTGGAATCTTCTCAAAATCTTCCAACATTAAGTAAATACAATGAGCTGCACAAGGTGTCATATACAATCTCTTCTTTTTCTCCATCATCATTTCTCTAGTAGCCTTATAATTTACTGCATTGTTTGTGACAACTTGGAAAATGTTTTCTTCACTAATCTCATTAACAACTTCATCCAACATTTTAAAGATCTTATTAGATATCTTAGATATGTGTGATGCATTAACAAATTTCAAAAAAGTAAAAATAAAAATTCCTTAGGGTTATTTATGAGGAGGTATGGTCCTCTTCCTCTTCTTGGTCTATCTGTCTGTCATTCTGGTGCATTCTGTTTTCTTCCAATGAGCTTTATGCTTCTTCAATGCCTCCTTGGTTAAATCTACTTTTTGTTTCAAATATTGGACTCTAATCTCATGGTAGGGTGGTGACTTAAATCCTAATCCATGTTGAGCAACCAATTCAAACATCTTGTCAAATTCTTCACTCCTTGCCACATTGAAGGTCATAACATTGTTCTAAAATAATGAAGAAATTTCTTGACAAGCTTCCTCCCTCAAATTATTGAAAACGTTTTTGATGGTGTATTGAGTGCTCACTCTTCTTTTTTAAAAAATATTTTCATGACTTCCAAGTTCCAACCACTTGTTGCTTTTTATATTTTCTCACCATCTATATTTTCTTTGGGCCTTGGTCCTCCCTCATACTCCCTTAACTTTTTCATTAATCTTTCTTGTAGTGTCTAGTTTACCGCATTTGCTTCCTCGCCTCATGACAAACAGCTTTGCAAGCTAAAACATCCTTCTGTATTCATGCCAAATGATGTTTCAATCTACAATCCCTTTGGTAATGACTTTTTCATAGTACTTGCCCTTGATTTTTCTAAGATTTCCATCAATTGAAACACCATGACTCCTGCAACATCAATTCTACTTCCTAGAGCATTCTTGATCACTTCGGAACTACAATACCTAGATATCGAACCAGCCACATTATAACTACCAGTGGCTCATTCACTAGCATTCCTAGCACTAGACATTTTTTGCAGCAAATCAAACAGCAACATAAACCAGAAGACAAATGCTAGAAGAACAAAATCTCCATCCATGATTTCAGAGCCGCAACCAATAACCAACAAGCCTCCATCCACAAATCCACAACACAGGTTTCAGAAATGCATCAAGACCAACACTCACACATGAGTTCAAAACAGGGAAAAGAACAAATATCAAAGAGAAGAGGAGAACAGAGATCAAAGTTTGAAATGGGAGAGACGAGGTCAAGAAAGGGAATAGCTGCCTTTGGAGTGTGTTTCGCGTGCATAGAAGAGGGAATAGGGCACAGAATGCGTTTTCTTAAATCCGGCTTGCAAAATCCAACCTACTGGGTCCTGGGTCCTGGGTCCTGGGTCTCAAACTCTCTGGGAAGCACTAATTCCACATTTTTGCAAGTTTCCCCAGTGATCCCACACTGATCCTACCAGGCTGCAGTCTTACATGAACTTGAGCACAGAGATGCAGAAAAGATACAACTCGTATGATTCTACGTGCAAGAAATAATTAAGCTAACTCCTGTGCAGTATTAATTCTAGCTATTTCCTAAGAGAGAAGTTCCAAGGCAATTTAATTGAATTTGTTATTTCCAACACAACTATTTCCTAAGGCCTGTTTTATTGGAGGCTTGGTAACAGCTTCCTGCATACCAACCTTCCAAAATTGAGGTCATTACCTTGTTATCCTGCACATTTTTTTGATGACTATTATCTTCCTTCACTGTTAAATACCTTATGAACTTCTAAACACGTGCAAGAATTTACTAAGGTCCCCAATTTCCTTATTTTTTTTAACATAATTTTTCCACTCTTTTTTCCTATACAAACTGATTTTTTATTTTTAGATAATGTATAATTGCAGTGTGCTGATCCTCTATTCATTCTTGTTTCAGAGGCCTGTTGAAGTAAATGCAACAATGAAACAGGATTTGAGAAGCTTTAAGCTTATATTGGAATATATTAAAGCCTTGCCTGTAAGTGCTTCCATACAATTTCTTTTTATTGTGGCATAAAATACAATTTGATTATATGCTTGTCTAATGTTCACTGTATATGTATTGTAAAATCAATAGTTCAATTGAAGATTGTTAGAAAGGCTATTTCTAATCTGTTGTACAACTTTTATAAAGCTGATTTTTGTTGTATCTATCTGACATATAGATATCCTAGGCTATGGACTTTTTCTCCTTTGTTGTAATGCTGTTCAGATTACTGTTATATATATATATATATATATATATATATATATATCTGCCGAGTGTATTGAACACTTAAGCAATTTAAGCCCAAACACTTAGATTTCAACTTGGTATCAGAGTGGGTTCGGTGCTCTTTGTTCTAGTCCAGTCGTTGCTAGCCACCATTGCTCGCCACCTTTCGTTGTCGCTGGCTGCAGTCTACCCCGGTCAAGTCGCCAGTAACCCTCGAAATTTGGGTCGTCTTTCTGTGCGCAACCCGAACCCACAAGTCGCGGAGGTTGAAACCTCCTAATGAGCTTTCATGTGCCATTTTTTTACAACGCCCTGTTAGGTCAATCTCCGGTCACCGAAATTGTCACGCGCCACCACCATTGTACTCGTCGGTCTCTCTTGGTTTAGTTTCAAGCCTCATCTTGTCTGTTTACCACCATTTGAGTAATGGGGCTCCTACACCCTTTTTTCTTCAAGGTTGCATCCTTGTTTTCTTCACATATGGCATCTGTAGGTCCTGCACCTCCATCTCTAGAGCTCTTACAATCACTACCGAGAAACTCAATGGAAAAAATTACTTATCTTGATCTGCTTCTGTTGAACTTTGGTTTCTTGGTCAAGGATACCATGACCATTTAGAAAAGGAAGTCAGTGAAATACCAACTAAGGACAATGCTCAATGGCAGAAATTTGACTTTCAACTATGTGCTGTACTTGTGAAGTATAGAACTATATATTTTATTCTTGTGTATTTCTATACAATCACTAATCCCTATTTATAGGGTAAAGAACAAGAGTAAAACGGAAACAAGAAAACAATAATAATGAGCAAAATCAGGAAACAAAATCAATCTTGATTTTCTCAAATATTCACAACACTCCCCCTCAAGTTGGTGAATGAATATCCATCATTCCCAACTTGCCAGTAAGATCCCGAAATCTAGCACTAGGAAGCCCTTTGGTGAAGACATCTGCCACTTGAAGCCTGATAAGAATATGCGCTGTAACGATAAGGCCATCATCCAACTTTTCTTTGATGAAGTGCCTATCGATCTCTATGTGTTTTGTCCTGTCATGCTGTACTAGGTTATGTGCAATGTTGATAGCCGAATTGTTTTCACAAAACAATTTCATGGTCATCCAGGATAATCTTCACCCATAATCCTCCACATGTGCCATGTGCCATGTGCCATGGCTCAGAACTCGACCTCTGCACTAGACCGAGCAACTGCATTCTGCTTCTTGCTCCTCCATGTCACTAGATTCCCTCCTAGAAACACGTAATAATCGGAGGTGGATCTTTTTTCTATGACTGACCCGGCATAGTCAGCATCAGTGTATATCTCCATGGTTAGTGACCTGTCTCTTCTAAATAACAGTCCCTTCCCTGTGCTTGCCTTCAAATATTGGAGGATCCTCTCAACTGCCTAAAGGTGTCTCTTACGGGGGTCATCCATAAATTGGCTAACCACACTAACAGCATAGGCAATATTAGGCCTAGTGTGGGATAGATAAATGAGCTTTCCTACTAATCTCTGGTATTGGGACTTCTCAACAGGTGGACTGTCTTCACTTCCAATCTTGTGGTTCTGTTCAATGGGCATTCCTGTGGTCTTGCAACCTAGTTTTCTTGTCTCTTTAAGGAGATCAAGTACATATTTCCTTTGGAAAATAAAGATGCCTTTTCTAGAGTAGGCTACCTCTATTCCAAGGAAGTACTTCAGCTCTCCCAACTCCTTCATTTCAAAATGGGTTGCTAGCTTCTTCTTCAAAGTAAGCCTTTCTGTTTCATCATCTTCTGCAATGATCATATCGTCCACATATACTAGGAGAGGAGTGAGTTTGCCGTTAGGGGAATGTTTTATGAATAGAGTATGGTCACCTTGACTTTAATTGTATCCCAGGGAGATCATGGCCTGAGTAAATCTTGCAAACCACGCTTGAGGAGATTGCTTAAGGCCATACAAGGCCTTCAACCTACACACCTTGTTCTTTCCATTGTGAGATCCAAATCTTGGGAGAATCTCCATATAGACTTCCTCCTCCAGGTCTTCATGCAAGAAGGCGTTCTTTACATCAAATTGCTGTAGGTCCCAGCCAAAGTGGGCGACTAGGGAAAGAACGATCCTTACTGTATTCATCTTTGCCACAGGGGAAAATGTCTCCTCATAGTCAATGCCATAGGTCTGAGTGTATCCTTTTGCTACCAATCTTGCCTTGTATCAGTCTAATGTCTCATCAGATTTACATTTCACCGTGTATATCCATCTGCACCCTACAACTTTGTTGTCTTTGGGCTTATCAACAATTTCCCAAGTTGAGTCTTTCTAGTGCCTCCATCTCTTCCTTCATGGCTTGAATCCAATTCCTATTTTCCATAGCTTTTTGGAAAGATGCATGCGTTTTAATTGCATGAATAGATGCAATGAAACTTTGATGCTGGACAGAGAGATGATCAGTACATACAAACTGAGAGATGGGATACATGGGATACCTGGCACAAGATCTCTTCCCTTTCCTCAAGGCAATGGGCAAATCATCAGTATCTTTCTCATTATCATTATCCTCAGGGACATTTGCCTCTGGTTCAGACGTTCTATTTGCTGTGAGACCAGAGTGGATTTCTCTTGCCTTTGATATTTTTGTCCAAAGAATCGATCTGCCTCTTCTTTCTCTTTTGTTTCATTGTGGTCTTCTGAATCCTTCTCTGTTTCATCACGATTAGAGTCTTGGACATCCTGTAGACACGAAAGAGGTAATGACTCTAAGACAGACTTGGCTTCTAGACTGTTCTTCCCTTGAAGTTGAGGACAGACAAAGAAGGACTTTGTTTCATGAAAAGTGACATCCATGGAGACAAAGACACGACGACTCTGAGGGTGATAACACTTGTATCCTTTTTTATTCGAGGGGTAACCAATAAAGACACATTTTATTGCTCTAGGGTCAAGCTTACCTCGATGGGGATTATGAGAGTTGGCAAAGGCAACACACCCAAACACCCGGAATGGTAGACTCAACATTAAGGGAGAAGAGGGAAATAAGGACAACATGTGTGATATCAGGCTCCTATCTTGTAAGACACGAGTGGGTAACCTGTTAATGAGATAGGTAGTAGTCAGGACAGCTTCTCCCCAGTAGATATTAGGAATAGATATTTGGAAAAGGAGAGCTCTGGTAATCTCAAGTAGGTGATGATTCTTTCTTTCCGCGACCCCATTTTGTTGGGGGGTATTAACATAGGTGAATTCATGAATGATACCATGATCTGTCACAAACTTAGAAAATTCAAGATTAACATATTTTGAACCATTGTTTGACCGAAACCTTTTAATAGACTTCCCAAACTGAGTCTTGGCAAGACGAAAAAAATTGACAAATATTTGACATACCTTGAATTTATGTTTCATAAGAAAGGTCCACGTTACACGAGTACAATCATCAATGAAAGTTACGAACCACCTAGTTCCGGAAACAGATTTAATAACAGGTCCCCATACATCAGAATGGACAAGATCAAATGGAGCAATACTTTTATTATTACTAGGCAAATAAGTTGACCGATGGTGTTTGGACATTTGAAAAACATCACAATGAAAAGACTCGATAGACTCTTTTGTGAACAAGTGTGGAAATAAAGACCTAAGAATGCTAAACAAAGGATGTCCAAGACGCTTATAGTGAAGCCAAATTTGGGAAGTAGCCCAAGTTTCTAAGGTTGCCTGTTGACTGGAAGACATTTCCTTTATTCTCGTGCCCTTATCAGTTCGCTGGTGCTGCAAGAAGTACAACCCACCCTGCTCTTTAGCAACTAAAATCGTCTTCTCGGAGGCAAGGTCCTGAAAGACACAATGAGAATGAAAAAATGTTACTGAACATTCAAATCTTGAGTAAGTTGATGTATAAAAATAAGATTGTTAGCCAATTTAGGGACATGGAGGACATTGCGTAGGGATAGAGTTGATTGGAGTTGGATGCTACCAGATCCCACAATGGGGACATGATCTCCATTAGCAACAGTGATAAGTTGTTTGCTTAGTACTTTGGAGTATGAAGTAAAGTGTGCAGAGAATGGAGTCATATGATCTGTGGCCTCAGAATCAAAAATCTAGATATTTTGAGAAACAGAGCTAGAGATGTTAAAGGAACTCTTACCCTTCATGGTCAAGGCACATAATCCAGAGGGCTTACTCAAGGAATCGAGAAGGGTTCGGAGATGATCAATTTCCTCCTGACTGAAGGCTTTACTATCCTTTTCTGGTTGGGACACAGGTGGTTCGTCAGCCACGTTCTCCTGATCAGAAGTTGTATGATTCACCCACTCTGAGTAAGTTCTTTGGTTCCCCCAATGCGTTCAAGAACTTTCTGTATTTCATGAAGCTTAAAACAGGTGTCCTTGGTATGGCCTGACCATTTGCAATACGTACAGTATTCCCAACGACCACTCTTGGTGGAGGATTTCCCATCGGAAGTAGATCCTTTGTTAGAACCTTTGCCTGCCACCATAGTGAATCCTGTGTTGGAATTTCCTCCTTCAAGCATGATAGATCGCCGAGTTTCCTCACCCCACACAATCTGGAAGACTTTAGAGAGTGAGGGAAGTTTCTCCTTGCTTAGAATTTGTACATGAATGGGATTGTATTTAGAATTCAGGCCATGGAGGAACTTAAAGATTCTCCCTTGCGCAACGACCTCGGCATGTGCAACTACATCATCTTTACACATCTTCAAACCTTGGTATTGATCCAGCTCAATCTATAACCCGTTCAATATTCCATAATACTCTGTCACCGAGAGAGTTCCTTGCCTAGTATTGAAGATCCTGCTCTCAATATCATAGCAGGTAGCAAAGTCCCTCTTCATGGAGTATGTCTCGCGAAGATGCTCCACATCTATTGCATCGAGGAATAGAACATATAATTCTGGCTCACTTCATGAGTCATAGAATTCTATAGCCAAGTCATGATAAGAGGGTCCTTGTTGTCGTAGGCTTCGAACTTTGGGTCATCTTGAGACGGCCCATCCCCGTCAATATGGCTAAGTTTCATGCGGCCTTTCAGAGTAGTACGAACATATTGTGCCCATTGTAAATAATTACGACCATCAAGTCGATAGGAACTAACCAGATTTGGTAGGTCATTAAGGCCCAATGTAATAGTTTTATCCTCAGCCATCACTGCCCAGCATGTTCTAGAGGCAAAAAACTCAAGCAAAAACGTGTCAAGCCAAAAAACCGCTTCAAGCAAAAAAGGAGAAGAGAGACGATGTAGATCTACACCACACCACGTTGAAATAGGTGACATAGATCCCTAGAACGGACATGGGAGACTTCGGCAACCTCGTTTGTGCTGGCGTTGACGAATGGGTCTTGTCGGAATAGGGTGCATGGCCTACATGTGTCGAGAATCGAGATGGCGTGTGGCGGTGCGTGGGGCGGAGACAGGCCCTGAAACTCTTGCGTCTTGGTCGTCGGTGGAAGGCGCACCTCCTGGGCCAGCCACCGGTCCTGAAGGCGAAGGCGGTAGAAGTAGGAAGTAGTCGATAGACGTTGCTAGAAACGGAGCAGCGAAAACAGAGCTCCCAAGACCGGGAGCTCTGATACCAACTTGTAAAGTATAGAACTATATATTTTATTCTTGTGTATTTCTGTACAATCACTAATCACTATTTATAGGGTAAAGAACAAGATTAAAACAGAAACAAGGAAACAATAATAATGAGCAAAATCGGGAAACAAAATCAGTCCTGATTTTGTCAAATATTCACAACAGTTGTATTATGGCAGTCTATGGAACCAAATATCTTGGAAACTCTTAGAACATTCAAGACTTGTTGTTCTTTTTGGAAGAAAGTACAAAGTATTTTTGCCAATGATATCCAATGCCTATATGACTTGGCCCTGAAGCTAGCCTCTCTCAAACAAATTGATTATGATATGGTCTCATATGTGGCTCAAGCCCAATTTGCTGTTGAAGAAACTAAAATGTTTTTAGAAGTTGATTCATTAGAAGAGATAAAGAGGAAATATGACAAGTTGTATCTGGTCCTGATTCTTCGTGGTATGCACTCAAATTTTGATCATATACTTGATCAAATTCTGACTGGTCAAGAAATACCTTTGATGGAAGATTTAATCACACGACTCCTTCGTGTTCCTTCTCAAAAGAGTGGAACTCATCTTGAGTTTGCTAAATTCTCTGCAATGGTTTCTACTAGAGGAAGAGGAGGTTGTGGGAACCGAGGAGGATGTGGTGGTAGGGGTGGACGCTTGTTTATCCCTTGGCAAGTGTACCAAATCGCATTTATAGCAAGGGTGAATAAGAGTATCATTCCCACAGAGACTTGACTCAGTTCCTAGCAATTTCTAATTTTACCACTATTTAGACGCTTGAATGGAATTTCTAATCTAGCTCTAAACATGCAAATTTTAGCTTTAATATCAAAATTATAAAACTAACACTTTTTCTCTTTTTCAGAATTTTAGAAAACAATAAAAGTAAAGTGGATTCTCGCAAATATGAAAACTATTGGGGATTTAGTTAGCCTAGATATCCATCTCATGTTCTAAAAAGATTATCTATTCAAATTTTAAGTTTCAATGTTAAGAAGAGTCTACACAATTACTTATGATTTAATCCCTTAAATCACAACCCTAATTTCTACAATCAACCCTTAATCCCTTAGGCAGTTCAATTGCAAAATCTGCATTAAGAACAAAAGCTCTATTTTTCTCTAATGAAACAAATCTCATTCCTAAAACATGTCTCATTAGGTACTTGATTTCAGTTCAGAATTCAACTAGTATTTTCCAATCACCAATCGACTCTTAAATCATTCAAAGGTTGATCAGGCGAAAGAAAGCATTGAGCATAGAAATCAAATACTAACATATAACATTGGAATTCAAATAGAAACAAGGTATAATATTTACATTGAGATATCAATCTAGCTAACCTACACCCCAACAATTAAGAAACTAGCCACTCATAATCATCTTACAATCCCCAAATGAATTTTCTTGCAATCTTGATCTTCAAAGCCTTTGGAAAAATGTCTTCAACCTTTAGCTCCCCTCCAATTCGCAGCAGAGTCCTCCAGAAAATGATCAGCTCTTTATTCTTCTAAAAAGTCACTTTAAATAATGAAATCTTCTCATTAATGCGTGCTTAGCGCTATGCTCTGGGCACCTTTAATCACTAATTTGCAAGGTCTTTGGTGGTTGGGCGCTAACCCCCCTGAGGTGGGCGCTTAGCCCTCTGATTGGTAACCTTTTTGGCATTTGCGCGCTTAGCCCTCTAAAATGGGGGCTAAGCCCTCACACTTAACTTCGATTGCTAAACTTGGGCTGGGCCTTCAACTCGGTTCTCATCTTGGGTTGGTCCACAAAGTTGTTGTTGGGCTTTTAATCTACACAAAATAACATAGAAATAAGTAAAAACTATAAATATTCACAAAATAAAGAGAACTTAATTTTAATAACTTATTTCACGCAAAATATAACTAAAACTTCATATTTTATAAAAACTTAACCATAAAAACTTATAAATAATAAACAACTTTTATTAGTTAACCACGCCCTCAATGCTCATATTGTAAGAGAATAGGCCATACTTAAGAGACTTGCTACTCTTTACATGGCTTCCCTGACAAGACAGTAAATGTCTCCAAATCTGAAAAATCTGAACACAAGGTCTCTGAAGAAGAATACTAAAAAACCAAGCTCAATCATCTTTCGCTCCTAGTGTTTCAACATGTATTTCCTAATTTGTGGGGAGTCAAGGTCCATGGATAATTGACTTAGGTGCCTCTGACCACATACATGGTAATAACTCTCTGTTCTCCTCTATTTCCTCACCTAAATTTCCTCACCTTATTACCTTAGTAAATGGGTCCAAGGTTGCATCCTAAGGAGTGGGTCAAGTCTCTCTTTCTCTTTCTTTAAATTTAAAATCTATTCTTGTTATTCCTAATTGTCCTTTCAATTTGATTTCTCTAAGTCAGTTAACCTGGTCTCAAAATTGTTTAGTAACATTTGATGTTGATTCTTTTGTCATACAAGAACATGGTTACGGGTTGACTGATTGGCGTAGGACATGAATCTCGAGGCCTCTATTGCCTTGAAACAAACCTTTCTGTGTCCTGTGTTGCTACTTCCTCCCTTCGTGATTGCTTGGGTCATCTAAACTTGTCAAAGTTGAAGCAATTAGTTCCTGGTCTTGAGAAATTACAAGTGTTAGAGTGTGAGTTATGTCAAATAGGCAAACATGTTCGTTCTTCCTTTCCAAAGCAAACTGAAAGAAAATGTAATTCTGTCTTTTCTATCATCCATTCAGATGTTTGGGGCCCAAGTCGAGTCTCTTCTTTTGGGTTCAGTTATTTTGTTAATTTTATTGATGAATTCTCTCGGTGTACTTGGGTGTATTTAATGAAAGATAGATTTGAACTTATGTCAATCTTTGTTTCCTTCTTTAATGAGATCAAAAGTCAGTTTGGGAAAATAATCAACATTTTACGAAGTGACAATGCTAAAGAATATTTTTCATCTGATTTCTCCTCCTTTTTGTCTTCACAAGGCTTCTTGCATCAATCTACTTGTCCACATACACCATAGCAAAATGGGATAGCAGAAAGGAAAAATAGACATTTAGTTGAAATCGCTAGAACCCTATTGCTCAATGCAAATGTTCCTGTTAATTATTGGGGTGATGTTGTTCTAATAGCCTGCTATCTAATAAATAGAATGTCTTCTTCATCTCTTAAAAATAAGATTCCTTATTCTCTAATTTTCCCAAACCGACCATTATTCCATGTTTCTCCTTGTGTTTTTGGATGTACGTGTTTTGTTCATGATGTTTCTCTAGGTTTAGACAAGTTTTTTAGAAGGGCTATCAAGTGTGTTTTTCTTGGATACTCACGTCTTTAGAAAGGGTATCGGTGTTATTCTCCAGCCACTAGACGATACTACATGTTTGCTGATGTTACTTTCTTTGAAGAAAATCCCTTCTTTTCTTCTTCCATGCAAGATTCAAGTTCTATTCAATAGGTGTTACCCATTCCATCCTTCGGTCCATTGTTGTCTCCTAATCAAGAAGAAAATCAGAATCATTCTCCTTTCCACAGTCCACCTGGATTATCTTCACCTCCTCTTATCACATATAAGCACAGGGCATAAAGGATTGATCCAATATTGCACCAAGAGCTTGCTGATTCATGCCTTTCTCCATTAATCACTCCTATGACGGATCCAAATGATGAAAACTCTGGTTGGCCTATTGCTCTTAGGAAAGGTATTTGATCTACTCGAAATCCCCATCCTATTTACAATTTTCCAAGTTATCATCGTTTGTCACCTTCATATTTCTCCTTTGTCTCCTTATTGTCTTCTATTACTATTCCCAAAAATATCTCTGAGACACTTGATCATCCGGGATGGAGACAAGCCATGATTGTTGAAATGTAGGCCCTTGAGAACAGTGGTACGTGGGAATTGATTCCTCTTCTCCCTAGGAAGACGATAGTTGGTTGCAGATGGGTCTATGCCATTAAAATTGACCCCAATGATGAGGTTGATCGTCTAAAGGCTAGATTAGTGGCAAAGGGATACACTCAGATATATGGCCTTGATTACAGTGATACTTTTTCTCCTGTGGCCAAAATCACTACTGTTTGCCTTTTTCTTGCTATGGTTACTATCCGCCATTGGCTTCTCCATCATCTAGATATTAAAAATGCCTTTCTTCATGGTGAATTTGATGAGGATATTTACATGGAGCAACCTCTTGGATTTGTTGCTCAGGGGGAGTCTGACTTGATTTGCAAACTCTGTCGCTCTCTTTGTGGGCTCAAATAGTATCCACAAGCTTGGTTTGGAAAATTTAGTCATATTGTGCGGCGTTTTAGATTGAAACGCAATGAAGCAGATCATTCAGTCTTTTATTGTCACACTTCTCCTGGCAAGTGTGTTTACTTAGTGGTCTATGTTAATGACATAGTCATTACAGGGAATGATGCTACTAAAATTTCCTAGCTAAAAGAGCACTTATTCAGTCACTTTCAAACTAAAGATCTTGGTAGCTTAAAATACTTCCTTGGTATTGAGGTAGCTCAATCACAGGAAGGCATTGTTATCTCACAGAGAAAGTATGTTTTGACATTCTAGAAGAAACAGGCATGATTGAATGTAGGCCTATTGATAGTCCTATGGACCCAAATCAAAAGTTAATGGCAGATCAAGGTGAACCATACTCCGATCTAGAGAGATATAGAAGACTAGTGGGGAAACTCATTAACCTCACCAAGACCTGACATCTCTTTTGCAGTTAGGGTTGTTAGTCAATTCATGCAGGCTCCTCATATTGATCATTGGAATGCTGTGATTTGCATTCTTAGGTATATCAAAAAGGCTTCAGGACAGGGACTATTGTATGAGGATAAGGGAGATACCCAACTTTCTGGGTATTGTGATGCTGACTGGGCAAGATCTCCTATAGATAGGCGCTCTACTACTGGATACTGTGTATCTATTAGAGGAAATATTATCTCTTGGAAGAGCAAGAAACATAATGTTTTTGATCAATGTAGTGCAGAAGTAGAATATAGGGCTATAGCTTCAGCTACATGTGAACTTGATCAAGCAACTCCTCCAAGACCTAAAGTTTTGTGAAATTTAGCGGATGAAGTTGTATTGTGATAATTAGGCAGCTCTTCACATTGCTTCTAATCCAGTGTTTCGTGAGAGAACCAAACATATAGAAATTGACTGTCATTTTATTTGGGAGAAGCTACTGTCCAAGGAAATTAGTACTGAATTCATCAGCTCAAATGATCAACTTGCAGGCATTTTGGCTAAGTCTTTAAGAGGACCTTAGATTCAGTTTATATGTTCCAAGCTTGGTACATATAATTTATATGCTCCAGCTTGAGGGGGAGTGTTAGAAAAGCTATTTCTAATCTGTTGTACAGCTTTTATAAGGCTGATTTTTGTTGTATCTATCTGACATATAGATATCCTAGGCTGTGGACTTTTTCTCCTCTGTTGTAATGCTGTTCAGATTACTCATATATATATATATATATATGCGTTGAATGTATTGAACACTCGAGGAATTTAAGCCTAGACACTTAGATTTCAACTAAGATTACAATGGAAGTTGTGGTTGTGAGATGAATCGGGATAAAATAGTTATACTATTTTTTTTTCTACTTGAGATAATAAAGTGCAAGGATTCTATCAATGGTATGGACTATAAAGGATGACATTTGTTTATTTTATTAGAATCTTTATTTTTCTATTTTTTTTAAGATGTGGTTATTCTTACAAGTGGATATGTTTTACAAACTTTGTGCATATTTGGATGCCAATTGAGAGAGCTTAAAAGTACTTTTACTCTCAAAGCAACAACTTCTTCCTTCTTTATTTTGTTTTGGAATTTGGGAATGTGCATTGGAATTCCCAAAAGTATGTTCCCAACTTTTATCCAACCATAGCCTGTGACTGTTTTAGTAGAAAACTTTGAAGTCTTTTTGTTGAGTTATCCACAAATTTCCATTCCTACAAACTTTACATTCCAAAAGTTCAATTTTGGGCATAAGAGGGTGTGTTAAGATCTCACCTTAGCTAGGTATATGGTGAAAGTAATTCTCCTCCTTTAACTAGCTTTTGGAATTGAATTAAGCCCAAATCATTTTCTAATTAAAAAAAAGAAGATGAATTTGAGCACAAGATAAGTTGTGCTACGAATTGTCTATGCTTCAAGACCAAACGGCTCTTGCATGAGTAGATGTTTTAGAATATAATATACAAACCATTTATGTGTCTTACCCTTTATAACTTAAACTTTTGGGTGAAGACTCATCAGTTGTTCTTATATCATATTTCTAACATTATATTGTATAATGCTATTTGAAATTTACTTTTTTCCCCTTTATTAATCTTTCTCTCTACCTCTCTCTCTCTCTCTCTCACACCTACCCCCCCCCACCCACCCACACACATTGTATTTCTTCATAAAAATTGTTTGTCTTTATTTACTTGGAAGATGGCATAGTCAAGTTTTTTATGCTGGAAGTTTTCAATTGAAAATAATTGGGTCTGGCAACCTTGTAATGGTTGGCATTCGTTTGTCCAAGTGCTAACAATTTGGGCCAACTTTTGTTGAAACTGGCTCTTCCCCTTCCCTTTCCCCCAACAATATCACTTATTATGCCTCTTTTTCATGTAGGATTGTAGGTATATTGATAGTCTAGAGCAAGTCATGAAGTGATATATTGTCATCTGTGGGTGTAAATGAGTCGAGTTGAGTTGAACATTTGAAAGCTTGACTTGTGAAAAAAATAGGTTGCTCAGGCTTGCCTCATTTATTTAAACGAGTTTAACTAAAAGCTTGAGCTTTATTTGTTTAGCTTATTTGTAACATAATTATTTTTGTTTTTATGAAATTTTTCATAAATTATTTTTATTTTTTTCAATTTTGTATTTAATAAACATATTAATACTAGATGATAATCTATAAATATGCTCAACATGTGGTGCTTGAAATTTAAAAATTTTGGACTATTATATTTTCATTATCTAGTAAATAAAAAATTCGCAACTTCTTGACTACTAAAAAAAGAAACTTCAAAATTAATTTTAACGCTCTTAACAAAGTTCTATATATTTCCATAATGAATATATAAATAACAAAGGCTAGTAAAATCTTCCTTATCAATTTAAATA
Source organism: Spatholobus suberectus (assembly GCA_004329165.1). Classification (NCBI taxonomy): domain Eukaryota; kingdom Viridiplantae; phylum Streptophyta; class Magnoliopsida; order Fabales; family Fabaceae; genus Spatholobus; species Spatholobus suberectus. Next base: position 32,642 of record CM014736.1, on the reverse strand, counting down.
AATGAGCTATTCACAAGTTGTTAATGTCAAGCTCGTAAAGCTTGAGCTTGGCTCATTTAGATCATCAAGCCTAATTTCAAGCATGAGTTTATTTATTTAATTAAATAAATGAGCTTGATCGAGCATTTAACGAGTCAAGCTCAAATAGTTCACGAATAGCTCAGCTCATTTACACTCCCATTGTCATGTATGTTATTCAAATAACTTATTCCAAGAATGCTATTGTCTCGTATATTGTTACTGGACAGTGTGAATAGTACTTGTAAGGCATACATTCTTTCATTGCTTTTTTGCAGATCTTGTTCTGGTTAGTGCCAACAATGAGAAAAAAGAAAACATAAAAGACTTTGCTTAACAAGGCATCTGGATGATTTATGTTCTGCAGTAATGTTAATGATACTTTGCATCCTAATGTAAATTTTGCATGTGAATATACTGCAGATTGGGCAAGAAACCGATTTTGTCTTAGTTTCATGTTCTGGACTAGGAATTGAGCCTTCCAGGCGGGAGCAGGTTCTTAAAGCCAAGAGGGTTGGTTTCATTTATTTGTTTTGTTTCTTTTACTTGGTTGAAAGTTGCTACTTTTGTTCCCTTTTATTTTCTTGGGTCATGTTTGATCATGTCAATGTTGAATTCTCCAGGCAGGTGAAGATTCCTTAAGAAGATCTGGCCTTGGATACACAATAGTTCGTCCTGGTCCATTGCAGGTAAAGTTTTCTATTGCTGCTTGTAGGTAGAACATGTGACTGATTTAGTTGCAGAAATAAGCACTTCTATGACATTTGGATACTAGGGAGCCACAAAAAAAAAAAAAGTGAAATGAGAATGCAAGTGATTAGTTGAAACCTGCAGTGAACCCAAAAATGTCTTAGGGAGGCAAATTGGCATATCAACATCATTGATGGCAAACCCCCTCTATCTTACATTGTATCCATAACTGCTATTAAATATTAATATTCACATTCTCATGCTATTCTCAACATAATTATATGATATCCTATTGTGAATATTTGAGAAAATCAGGACTGATTTTGTTTCCCAATTTTGCTTATTATTATTGTTTCCTTGTTTCCGTTTTAATCTTGTTTTTTACCCTATAAATAGGGATTCGTGATTGTATAGAAATACACAAGAATAAAATACACAGTTCTATACTTTACAAGTTGGTATCAAAGCTCCCGATCTTGGAAGCTCTGTTTCTGTTGCTCCATTTCTGGCAACATCTGCCAGCTACTTGCTACTGCCGCCGCTTTCGCCTTTTGGACCAGTGGCTGGCCCAAGAGGTGTGCCTTCCACTGGCGACCAAGATGCAGGAGTTTCGGGGCTTGCCTTTGCCCCACACGCCGCCACGCACCACCTCTGTTCCCGACGCGTGTAGGTCACGCGCCCTGTTCCGGCGAGACCCACTAGTTGGCTCCAACACAGACGAGGTCGCCGGAGTCTCCCCTGTCTGTTCCAGGGAACGTGCTGGGCAGTGATGGCTAAGGATAGTAGAGCCTTCAATCAAGAGGAAATTGATCGTCTCTAGACCCTTCTCAATTCCTTGAGTAAGCCCTCTGGATCATGTGCCTTGACCTTGAAGGGTAAGAGTTCCTTTAACATCTCTAGTTTTGTTTCTCAAAATATTTGGATTCTTGATTCTGGGACCATAGATCATATGACTCCATTCTTTGCACACTTTACTTCATACTCCAAAGCACTAAGCAAACAACTTATCATTGTTGCTAATGGAGATCATGTCCCAATTGTTGGATCTGGAAGCATCTAACTCCAATCAACTTTATCCTTACGCAATGTCCTCCATGTCCCTAAATTGGCTAGCAATCTTATTTCTATACATCGACTTGCTCAAGATTTGAATTGGTCAGTAACCTTTTTTCGTTCTCATTGTGTCTTTCAGGACTTTGCCTCGGGGAAGACGATTTTAGTTGCTAAAGAGCAGGGTGGGTTGTACTTCTTGCAACACCAGCGAACTGATAAGGCACTAGAATAAAGGAGATGACTTCCAGTCAACAAGCAACCTCAGAAACTTGGGTTGCTTCCCAAATTTGGCTTCACCATAAGCATCTTGGACATCCTTTGTTCAGTATTCTTAGGTCTTTATTTCCATACTTGTTCACAAAAGAGTCTATCGAGTCTTTTCATTGTGATGTTTGTCAAATGTCCAAACACCATCGGTCAACTTATTTGCCTAGTAATCACAAAACTATTGCTCCATTTGATCTTGTCCATTCTGATGTATGGGGACCTGTTATTGAATTTGTTTATGGAGCTAGGTGGTTCGTAACTTTCATTGATGACTGTACTCGTGTGACGTGGACCTTTCTTATGAAACATAAATTCGAGGTATGTCAAATATTTGTCAATTTCTTCCGTCTTGTCAAGACTCAGTTTGGGAAGTCTATTAAAAGATTTCAGTCAGACATGGTACAAAATATGTTAATCTTGAGTTTTCTAAGTTTGTGACAGATCATGGTATCATTCATGAACTCAGCTGTGTTAATACCCCCCAACAAAATGGGGTTGTAGAAAGAAAGAATCGTCACCTACTTGAGGTTGCCAGAGCTTTTCTTTTCCAAATGTCTGTTCGTAATGTCTATTGGGGAGAAGCTGTCCTGACTGCTACCTACCTCATTAACAGGTTACCCACTCGTGTCTTACAAGGTAGTAGCCCGATATCACACATGTTGTCCTTCTTTCCCTCTTCTCTCTTAATGTTGAGTCTATCATTCCATGTGTTTGGGTGTGTTGCCTTTGTCCACTCTCATAATCCCCATCGAGGTAAGCTTGACCCTAGAGCTATAAAATGTGTCTTTATTGGTTACCTCTTGAATAAAAAGGGATACAAGTGTTATCACCCTCAGAATTGTTGTGTCTATGTCTCCATGGATGTCACTTTTCATGAAACAGAGTCCTTCTTTATTTGTCCTCAGCTTCAGGGGGAGAATAGTCTAGAAGCCAAGTCTGTCTTTGAGTCATTATCTCTTTCGTGTCTACAGGATGTCCAAGACTCTAATCGTGATGAAGCAGAGAAAGATTCAGAGGACCACAATGAAATAGAAGAAAGAGAAGAGGAAGATCGGTTCTTTGGACAGAAATATCAAAGGCGAGAGAAACCCATTCTGGTCCCACAGCAAATAGAATCGTCTGAAGCAGAGGCAAATGTCCTTGAGGATAATGATAATGAGAAAGATACTGATGATTTGCCCATTGCCTTGAGGAAAGGGAAGAGATCTTGTGCCAGGTATCCCATGTATCCCATCTCTCAGTTTGTATGTATTGATCATCTCTCTGTCCAGCATCAAAGTTTCATTGCAGCTATTGATGCAATTAAAACGCCTGCATCTGTCCAAGAAGCTATGGAAAATAGGAATTGGATTCAAGCCATGAAGGAAGAGATGGAGGCACTAGAAAGGAACTCAATTTGGGAGATTGTTGATAAGCCCAAAAACAAGAAAGTTGTAGGGTGCAGATGGATATACACAGTGAAATGTAAATCTGATGGGACATTAGATCGGTATAAGGCAAGATTGGTAGCAAAGGGATACACTCAGACCTATGGCATTGACTATGAGGAGACATTTGCCCCTGTGGCAAAGATGAATACAGTAAGGATCGTTTTTTCCCTAGCCGCCCACTTTGGCTGGGACCTACAGCAATTTGATGTAAAGAATTCCTTCTTGCATGGAGACCTGGAGGAGGAAGTCTATATGGAGATTTCCCTAGGATTTGAATCTCACGGTGGAAAGAACAAGGTGTGTACGTTGAAGAAGGCCTTGTATGACCTTAAGCAATCTCCTCGATCGTGGTTTGCAAGATTTACTCAGGCCATGATCTCCCTGGGATACAATCAAAGTCAAGGTGATCATACTCTATTCATAAAACATTTCTCTGATGGCAAACTCGCTCTTCTCCTAGTATATGTGGACAAAATGATCATTGCAGGTGATGATGAGACAGAGAGGCTTACTTTGAAGAAGAAGCTGGCAACCCATTTTGAAATGAAGGAGTTGGAAAAGCTGAAGTACTTCCTTGGAATAGAGGTAGCCTACTCTAGAAAATGCATCTTTATTTCCCAAAGGAAATATGTACATGATCTTTTTAAGGAGACAGGAAAACTAGGTTGCAAGACCACAAGGGTGCCCATTGAACAGAACCACAAGATTGGAAGTGACAACAGTCCACCTGTTGAGAAGTCCCAATACCAGAGATTAGTAGGAAAACTCATTTATTTGTCCCACACTAGGCCTGATATTGCCTATGCTGTTAGTGTGGTTAGCCAATTTATGCATGACCCCCATGAGAGATACCTTTAGGCAGTTGAAAGGATCCTCCAATATTTGAAGGCAAGCCCAGGGAAGGGATTGTTATTTAGAAGAGACGGGTCACTGTCCATGGAGATATACACTGATGCTGACTATGCCGGGTCAGTCATAGACAGAAGATCCACCTCTGGTTATTGCGTGTTTCTAGGAGGGAATCTAGTGATGTAGAGGAGCAAAAAGCAGAATGTAGTTGCTCGGTCTAGCGCAGAGGCTGAGTTCCGAGCCATGGCACATGGCATATGTTAAGGATTATGGGTGAAGATTATCTTGGATGGCCTCAAAATTAAATATGAGGGTCCCACGAAATTGTTTTGTGACAACAATTCGGCTATCAACATTGCACATAACCCAGTACAACATGACAGGACAAAACACACAGAGATCGACAGGCACTTCATCAAAGAAAAGTTGGATGGTGGCCTTATCATTACAGCACATATTCCTACCGGGCCCCAAGTGGCAGATGTCTTCACCAAAAGGCTTCCTAGTGCTAGATTTCGGGATCTTATTGGCAAGTTGGGAATGATGGATATTCATTTACCAACTTGAGGGGGAGTGTTGTGAATATTTGAGAAAATCAAGACTGATTTTGTTTCTCGATTTTGCTCATCATTATTGTTTCCTTGTTTCCGTTTTAATCTTGTTCTTTACCCTATAAATAGGGATTAGTGATTGTACAGAAATACACAAGAATAAAATATACAGTTCTATACTTTACAAGTTATCCATATACTGATATCCTTCTCAGATATGATTCCCAACAACATATATACACGTACACACGTCTATCCATCATTGGATTTCATAAGTACGTTAACAATTCCATCATATTTATATATAGGACTTTCATACAGTTATATATAACATAGGTGCTGTTTGTATTGTTCTCCAATCAAAATTGGAGTTTTACCTTGGTAATTCGCAAAATAAAGGTTTGCATTAAAGTATTATACATATTATCCTGGTGAAACTCCAATTCTGATTGGAGAACAAGACAAACAACACTTATAGAACTGTATGTAAATTTTGTCCTTATATATATCCATCAATGGGTGATGTAAACATAGAATTGGGTCTATCTGCAGTAATAGATAGATAATACATACTACTAGCAGTTCCCAAGGCAGTACAAACCAATTGTTGGCATGAAGCATCCAAACAGATGATAGGCTTCCATGCCATCACGCTAGTACATCTAACAAACTGACTACCTCAACCAAAATATACTAAACAACCCACACTAGTCCAGCAAATCATGCACGATGGGGATCTTCCTCCAGTGGGGAGATGCTGGGAGAGTTCCCATCACTACCACTGCTAACTTACACTGGAGTACAACAGGATAAGTCCCCAAAGAGAGAACCACAGAAACATGACAGAACAAGTAATAGTAAATGGCTTCAGTCCGGCAGGAGCATATGAGTAAAACATTGCCTAGCTCGACCTCTGTAAACGTTCTCCCTCATGGTATGGTATTAGTGCCTGTGTCCACTGACCAATCTAATGTCCAGTTGGCTCACCGGATATCCTCTGCCCCTAGCTGCCGGATATCCTCTGCCCATAGCTGCCTTTGGGATGATCTAAACGGAGTTTTTCACATAATATACAAAGCAACAAAGACAAGGAAACAAAGGGTTAAGAACAAAATATCCAATGAATAATAGTTTAAGCATAATACTACTCTATCATGTCAATGCAGGTAAATCATGAATAATCTCAGTTGTGCAACATCCATTAGTGAAACTCATAATAGTAATATACTGATGCAAATATGTATGTATCAAGTATGGATGTCTCAAATATTCATGATTCAGGGCAGGGTTTATTTGTTGTCTTTCTAACGATGCTCACTTGTTTGATGTCTCTAGCATCCCTAATTTACCTTTCCAACCATGTTTGGTGAAGCCCATATCTTGGAAGGGTTTATTTGTAACAAGCTTAAACATTCGTAAGTTTTAGCTTGAAGGGAGTATTAGAATAAATATTGAGTAATATCTTGATTGTATCTTAGAGTAATTTAGAGTATTTTATTTTCTAGGATTAGTTTCTGTATTTTCTAATTATTTCTCAAGATAGGTTTTTATATCTTATGTCTTGGGATTGATTTTCATATTTCCTTATATTTGATGCTTTGTTTCTTTATTTAATCAGGATTATAATATAGTATCATTATAAATAAAGGTTTGTTTTTTATGTTTTCTTAGTTATATATCTATCATATCAAGTTAATATTAATTTCCGAATATTTAGTCTCTATTCTCTCCTTTTCCCCTCTCGATTCCTAAAACCCTATAATTTGAACATTGACTTTCTCAATACTTGTGCAATAACTTTAGATGGAAAATAAAAAAGAATAGATGGAATATATTAGTACATAGGTCTACCTTGAATTGGTTCTATTGTGTACCTACCATGATAGGTTATAAGGTTCACTAGTTATATAAAAAAAATATTTGTCTTTTTCAGATCCTTGTTTAAATAGGTGTTGGTGGTTTGTATCTAATACAATTTCTCTCAAACACTGATTAGATATGGTATGGAAGTGTAACCAAACCATTGAGATATTCTTGCTTATACACCAGTCTGAGATACACACCCAAAGTGAGTGTACCTAACTTCTAGGTTATAAGATTCACTAGTTATATAAAAAAGTAATTGTCTTTTCCAGATCCTTATTTAAATAGGTGTTAGTGGTTTGTATCTAATACAATTTCTCTCAACCACTCTGATTAAATATGGTATCAAAGTGTAACCAATTCCATTGACATACACGCCCGCAGTGAGTGTAGGCCTTAAGCTAATCAGGTTACTATTCTGCTGTCAAGTTCCCAAAATTAGGAACTCCTCTCGGATGGTCTGGATTAAATATCACCCAGCGGGTGTAATATTATGGTAGTACACAAGAATTTCTACAGATGGATCTCTGTGCCATGATTCTTTATACAAACTTCACCTCGATCAATAAGAGAATAATACTTCTTCCAACCTACCTTAAAATTCCATTAACTCCCTACTGAAACCTTAGTCGGAGATATAAATGGAAGAGTCCTAGTTGTTTCTTGAAACCTTAGGGCCAACATTCCCTGCAGTCTACAAAATCGTAAATGGATGAGTCCTTGCTGGTTCACTGGAGTATTGCTGTTTAATGCAGACGAGACATATTCTCTGGCTTGACAAATATTCATAACCAAAGGCTTCCCATGCTGTCCTGCACAGAGGCCAGTTTCTCAATTATCATTGTATCTATGCCTCAAGTTATCAATAATATTCAGCTCAGGAATCAACCCCCCCCTTCTTTTTTCTCTTTTATATTCTCTTCTTTTCATTTTAGGGGGGAGTTGGGGGACATCATGTGATGTTTTACTCACCTTTCCTCCAGTTGGGTTGGCACTTGGCAGTGCAGTTGTGGTAGTCAGTCACAGATTGTGATTAATAATTGGCAAATTTTTGAAGGAAAAAAAAAATAATTGACAATTTTTTTTTCCTCATATATCAGCTTTATCCACTCTAATTTGTTCCAAGACTCTGAAATTGGCATCATTGTGAGGGGTACCAGACTGATTGAAATTAAAAGAGAGAAAAAGGGAGATCACTAATATCTCAGAATAAGCTTGCAACAGAGAGCTAAAACAGAAAAGAGAAGAACAATAGGAACAAATTCCTCTCTCAAGCCTTACGAGCTTGCCCAACTTTTCCCTAGTATCTTCCTATCCTCCCTACCCCTCTGGGTCCCCTATACGTAACCAATTCCCTCATTCCTCCCAATGATTACCCGTATCACTCCTCCCAACCCCTTTGTGCCATCTGTCCTCAGTCTGTTATTTTCTCTCTTTCCTCAACTGAATTGTCCTCATTTGCTGGCTGCCTCCCTTCTTCTTTCTTCTCATAAACATTAAGGCCTTTACCCTGATCATTCATAGGCCCTCTTCTCCTATACACCTGAGTTATGGGCCTATCACATTGCGGTCCCCTGGCTTTAAATGGTTGCTAAATTTAGTGGTTGGGTCATTTTCTGAGAGCCATTGCAGCTGGCTAGTATATGTTATAATTCATTTCTACAATATCTTATCAATGTCAGGGTCATTTTTTTTAGGCTTTTTTTTTTCTTTGACAAAATTGAAGCTTGCATTGAATTCAGGAATGGAAGGTTTATTACAGAAATATTTAAACTGCTACATTCCAGTATAATTTTCCATTATAGTAAATTATTAGAGCCTTCAGTAAGCTGAATGTAATATTGTAGGTTTTCGTCCTTTTCATTCTGTTTGTAGAAATATAATATGGTGATCTTCTCTTGTCAACTAACTTGCAGTTTTTCTGACAGGAAGAACCTGGAGGGCAGCGTGCTCTAATATTTGATCAAGGAAACAGAATATCTCAGGTTAGTCTATTCTATTCTGTACTAAAGGAGGGTTAGCAACATACTCTCTAACACTCTTTTCAATATACTCTCTCTTTCTTATTGGTTGAAATTCATGTGGATCTCACTAATTTGAAAATAGGATCCACCAAATCGGAAATGAGACCACATATTTAGTGAGACCCATGTGAATTCAACCTAATAAGGAGAGTGTATGAGAAGTAGAGTGTTAGAGAGCGTTGCTAGCATTTCTCTTTTGTACTATCATTGTGGGTGGAAGCCTCCCCCTGTTGCAATCAGAAACGTGTCTTTTTTTAGTTTTCTTCAATTCTTTATTTGTTTTACTTAGGTAATTTCAAATACCCGTAAACCTTTTTTGCATTATAGAAATAACTGATCTGAAAAATGCCAATTGTTAAACTTGATTTTTAGGGCATCAGCTGTGCTGATGTAGCTGATATATGTGTGAAGGCACTACATGATACAACTGCAAGAAACAAAAGCTTTGATGTGAGTAAACCCTTTTTGGTTATAAGATCGAACTTTGATCCAAACGAAACTAAACCTCCTCAACCTTGTCTGTAGGTATGTTACGAGTATATTGCTGGGGATGGAAGGGAGCTTTATGAACTGGTATGGGAACAATGATTGATAGCATTCTTGTAAAGTAAAAATTTAGGATGAAAATCTTACGATCTAGTCTGCATTTATGGAAACTGGTTACTTTTGTGTCTGCTTAGGTTGCACACTTGCCTGACAAAGCAAATAACTACTTGACACCAGCACTTTCTGTCTTAGAGAAGAATACCTGATGATCCCTTGTTGAGACAAAATACTTCCAAGAAGTAAGATTTCATAAATTTGCTTCCTACGTTCTTCTACTTCTACATGACTGCCTCAAGTGATTCATGTAACTATTTTTCCTGTATATATTCAAGCGCAACTCAAATCTACGACTTGAGAAAGTAAATATATTTATAAATTCCTCCTTTGAAAATTGAAATTATACAAAAATATAGATTTCAATAGTTAAAATGCACCATGCAATCAATGACATGGATATGTACATCTTGCTTTGTATAATGAAACAATAGCTTAAATACAATTTTGGTAGCTATAAATATACTGAATTTCACTTTTAGACTCTTTAAATTTTGAGTTTTGATTTGTGTCCTCGTTTTAAAAGAGAGCACTTTTGGTCTTGCCAAGACACATGAAGGGGATGTTTGGTAGGAGGTACTTTGACATGATCCTACAAGTGTATAGGGTCGTTGAGTAATAAATTATTGTTTTTCCACAGGGACTGTGTTTTTGAAATTGTGATTATTAGAATTTAATTCAAATTGAACAGGATAAATATTAAAGAATTTCAGAATTCAAGATCAAGGTAAAGTAGAAAATTACAATTTGACTGAAGAGAAAACACGATTTAAAGAAATAAAATCAAGGTTTAAGAAACTTTCAGGATTGAGGGTTCACACGATGAGTTCCTATTTACTTAATTGCCTTCCCTATTGCTCTATTTAATTCTTTTTAAAAGTGAATTAACCTATAATGATCTCCGTTCCCTTTCAAGATATATTCAGTTAAACCTTTTACAATTATTGTTAATTCATTGGCTCATTGGAGGACTAAACCTACTTTTGTGGTTTAAAAAACTAAGTCTTTATCTTAGGGTTCCAAGAATTCATCCCCAATCTCTAAAGTTATGAAAAACATTGGTCAGGCGCTTCGCATAAATAAATCAACAAGATAAAGATCAAGAACAAAACACAAATAGATGCAATAGGAAATTCAATTCATTCAAATAGGTTTCCAAGGGCTAAGGCCCCAATCCTAGAAAATAGGGTTCTATTCACACATACACATCGTGATAGAACCCAAAGAGAAATTAAAGAAAGAAAAACAAACCGAGAGAATCAAAAGGAAGATAATCCTTGATTTTAATTCGTATCAAGAGAGTCAAGTTCAAAATACCTAATCTCCCTAAGAGGGTGTTTTTAAAGCTAAAACAAACCATGAATCTAAGCCCAATCAAAAACAAAGTTTAAAAATTCACAAAGAGAAAAGTTGATGTGCCCACACTAGTGTGGTTAGATTCACAACAATGTGGGGAAGGTGCTGAGAATGAAATAGCAATCATAGGTCCACCCACACCTGTGTGGCCATGCTCACATCAATGTGGGGAAGGTGATGGATGTGAAATAGCCATCAGGTATTCACCCACAGGGGTGTGGCGAGTTTGCTGGAAGCAAAATAGGGGGCTAGACACATCCACAATGTTGTGGGGTCTTGCCACACTGTTGTAGCTATTACTTTCTTCACTTCTTCAAGATTTCCATGCTAAGATAGCTTCCACACTCCTTTATGAAGAAGTCCATGCCTCCAAAGGTCTTCAAGATTTTCCACAAGGCTTTCTACTCTTCAAACTTGGTCTTTAAGCTTAAAATAACCTATATAATTGCCTCTTACGACCAAAGACACACCAAAAAGCGTAACAAAGTCCTAAAAGGAAAAGTTAAGAAATTACACATGAAACTAAGCCTAAACCACTAAAGAATGCATGCAAACTAATAATGAAAACCAAGCAAAAGATAGTATGAAATTTAATATATCATACTCCCTCTAGTTTTAAATATAAGAAAAAAAAAAAAACTTAAGCTAGTTAAGAAAGTAATATTATTTAAATTTACTAATGCCATTAAAAAATAATCTTTTTTTCTAAGTTTAATTATTCATTTGATTCCTATACTTGCATCATATTTACATTTTTGTTTGTATACATAGAAACTATCCATTTTAGTCCCTACACATGCACTTTTGATATCGTTTTGTTCCTACCATCAAGTGTGTCTTAACCATCAAGTGTGTCTTAACTCTATGAAGTAAAACCATTACAAAATAAAAATTGGCAGTGTAAAATTGCCACAATTTTTTGGCCTTTTTAAGCGGCTACAAATTTTTGTTTTTGTTTTTATCTTATGAGACTAATTTGTGGCGTTTATGACGGTTTTATTTCACGGAATTAATACACACTTGACAGCAGAGACCAAAATGATATCAAAAGTGCATGTGTAAGGACTAAAATAGATAGTATCTAAGTATAGGGACTAAATGAATAATTAAACTTTTTCTCTAAATTGTTCTTTAGTGGAACTTGATATCAAGAATAAAAAAAGGTCATTGGAAATAGAATCTCAATTAAATGAATGATATTTTAGGGATGGTCTTATTAAATAAGGTGAAATTGATTAAGATTTGCTTATATTTGAGATCAGCACACAAGTTTTTTTTTTTTTTTTTGCTTATATTCGAGATCGGAGTAGGAAATTTTTTTATGCATGGAAGACATAATTTCTAGAAACCACGAATTATGGGTATCATGATTCTAGGAAATGGTTAAAATCAATTTGGTTAATTTTAAACATTCTAGGAAATGTTTATGAAGTACATGTTTTTTGAGAATTAAATATTCTTATATTTGGTTTGAATAGAATCTTCTCGAAAATATATATATATATATATATATATATATATATATATATATATATATGTATATATATATATGTATATATATATATGTATATTCCTAGAAATACCTTTTAGTGAAATAACTTCTTTAAATACACAACTTTAAAACTTTATCATTTAAAGTTTTTTAATATCTTTTATTTATCATGGAGAATCTTTATTATTTAAAATAAATTTTATTATTTTTGAAATATAGAAAAATTCATGAAATTATTTTTCTTTTAAGTTGACAATGGTGTTCCCTTGCTCTATATTATTGAATGCATTAGAAAAATCAAAGTTGCATACTTCTCACAATGGCCAAATAGGAAGTAGATTCAAAATGGTATTCATTGATAACCTATTTTTTATAATTTAAAAAAGTTAGGGATTATCTAGTTGTTATGATTCAAACATTCTCGAAAACATGACATTTTTGCGATGACCAAAACAAGAAGTAGATTCAAAACAATTATCACTAACAACTCATTTTTGCAAAAATATTTAATTTTCATAAGATAATTGGATTTTTTTTTTATAAGAATTAAATTTAAGAATAATTAAACTTATGTAAATTTTATATTCATTTCTTATGCAAATTATTTAGCATTTTTCTTATGTAAAATATTTAAAATTTATTATTATTAATTTTGTCTAAATGATTTATATAGATAAAATGTAAAAAAATTATAAAATGATAACATTTATAAGTAATTTATTATAACTTTTCTTGTATGCAAAATAAGATAATTTTTAAAAATTAATTTAATTGAATTATAGGTTTAGATAAGTTTTGTTGTAAAAAATTTGTTTACAAATTTCAAAATTATAAAATATGATGGTATGATTATTAATATTTTATAATTTATAACATCACAAAATTATCTATTTTTACTTTGGGTTTTTTTATAGTTTCTACTAAAATTTTTCTTGAATGTTGTGAGAATAATATTCTTAAATGATTTGTTAATTAGTTCTTTGATGATTTTTAAAGAATTAAAAAATAAAAAGTACTTAAAAAGTATATTAAAAAAAATTAAACTATATATTTTACAAAAAATTTTTATTTTTAAAATTATAACAAGTATAATGAGAATATTTATTAATATTTTTTTATTTTAAAATTTAATTATTTATTATATTTAATAAATAATATTTTAAAACTTTAGATAAGTATATTGGATAATAAGGTATTGTGGTCTTCATCTTATTAAAATTTTTCTTTTAATTTAGAAAAGTTGGGTTCCTATTCCCCTAAAAATCATTGGAAAAATATATTTGGACTTCCCAAATGCTATTTAACACCTAGTGAGAGAGATCAAAGAGAGTAAAGTTTATGTATAATAGGTGATATGTATTCCCACCCCCAGCTTTAAAAAGACAATTTTGCCCTCACAAATTTAAAACCCTTCACCCCCTTTCCCTATTCACTTCTCCCATTTCTTACCCTTAGCGCCTCTTCTCATATCCCTTTCTCCTTCTTTGTCGTCAACCTCCACTCCTTTGCATTGGCACCCTTTGTTGTCAGAGACGTTCTTGTAGATGTCGAAATCACACATCGTTCTCTCACTCTAGTAAGTTGGCTTTATTATTATTTTTTTCTATTGTTGGATGCATACACAACAGAAACGTGATTCCATTGTGTGTCTAAGTCAGATATACAATAAAATCGTGATTTTGTTATGTATCTAGGTCAAATACATTTCATTATGTATCTGGTTGGATATTCATCTAATTTTTAATTTTTTTTGGCTTTTAATTATTTATTTTAATTAAGTTTTAGTAATACTTTATTATAATATTTGTGATTTGATTTATTGTTATTATTATGATATTATTTATAATTGTTAATTAATAATATGCATTCAACTAATAAAATTTGTTATTAATATTTTAATTAATTTAGGTTAAATTAATCAGTTTGTGAACTATTTGAAAATTTTTAATTAAGTCCCGAAACTAAAAAAATTTGTAATTAGGTCCATGATCTTGTAAAATTTTTGTTATTATTAATATTTAATTATCAATTTATATTTAATTATTAATTATTATCTAATTGTTAAATTTTTATTATTGTTTCATATTCATCATGCCATGCACAAGGTTTGGCTCTTTTTGTCTTGGACGAGGCCTTCCGCTTTATGATGCGCTTGACACATCTAGGCACCCACATCCAACTATATCTACATGTCGGGCTAGAGAGGTTGCACACGTAGCAGCGTAGTAAGAGGAGGTACATGCTAACATACCTAAGCTAGAGGTTAAGGTACTTAAGGTAGAGGTACCTTAGGGTAGTTTGGCAGATCGCATCATTGGACCCTCATTTGGAGGAAATCTTTCGTACTTGTCTCTGCTTAGTTCCTATAAGGACCGTGTTGCTGGACACATATGGATCGGAGAGTCTCGGCATGAGCTCAAGCTGGTTAGCCATGGGGATAAGGTGTTATTGATGCCCACGCAGCTAGATGTCGCAGACTATGTGGAAAGGTCAGGGTTCACCACTCTTACTCGGCATGGTATGTTGTTGCAAACAAAGGCATGATATGTGTCTTTGTTGAACGATGTCATAAGGACATTAACTTCTTCCACCTGCCAGTAGGAGAGATGACCATCACCCTAGATGATGTGTCATCTTTCTTGTACTTGCCTATTACAAGTAAGCTTTGTCATTACCTCCATGCCACTCGTGTGGAGGCCATAGGGTTGTGATGAACAAGCTCGGCGTTACATACCTAGATGTAGGTACGACTAGAAAAGGAGCTCGTGTGACTTTCCAGTGGCTAAAGGAGACATACAAGACATGCGTCGTAGTTGAGGAGTACATATTTGTTACCAGAGCTTTTTTCTTACATCTTATCGACTGTATGATATTCGCCGATAAGAGCTCGATGCATGTGCAAGCCTGCTACCTAGAGCTCTTCCATGAGATTGAGTCTTGCGACGAGTACTCTTGGGGTTTTGCTGCGTTGACCTACCTCTATAACCAGCTTAGCGTTGCCAACCTTCGATCTAAAGCGCAGTTTGGAGGATACATAAGCCTACTTATGGTATGATTTTGTATTTCTCTAGATATTTGTTTGTGGTTATTTTATTTATATAATTTAATTTATTACTTGTTTTACAAGCATGGATCTATGGGCACTTTCCGATTATACCCCTCATGAGCCTACTGTTGGTTTTTCTGAGTAGTTTACCTGTCTCTGTAGATGGAAGGCCACGAGGGATATAGGCCTTGCATTAGGGACCAAGGAGGCCTTAGATCAGTTGCAGTTGGATGATGTCATTGGTTGCCATATGACGCATAGAGTTGCCCGACCATTGTAGGCGATATCCTTTTATTCAGGCTTCATCAGATGTGGTCCCTATATGCGTGCCCATCTGGCAGAAAGGGTGTTGAAGCAGTTTTGTTATGTTTAGGGGGTCCCTTGCCCCCCACCTGTTGGATATCCAATGCTGACCTCGTGTGCTGAGCACTAGAGGGTTGGTAGGTGCACGTGATGGACAGAGGAGTGCCGGTGCTACATGAGGCTCCATGGACCTGCATGGATGGCTACTTGGAATGGTTCCATCATGTTTCACATCCATACCTCATTTCGCTAGAGGAGAGAGATATTCCACGAAGCCCTCCACGAGTTAGTGTGCCGCAGCCTAGGGATGGCCTATGCGGAGGTACCCAGACAGAGTCTTTGTCTAGCGACTCTCATCATGCAAGGTAATTATCCATATCTTTCTCATGTGTTTTTTCGATGACAATGAAATCTTTATTAATAGTTATTTGCATTATTTTTTGTAGGCACAATGAGAAACAATTGCTCAAAACTTGGAGTGCATGTTGCACCTGAGAGTGGTACCTAAGGGCATCGATGTTAATGTCCTTCTGTGGGAGACATTGGTTATTGCACAGGCAGGCATAACATTTAGGTGCACCTATCAAAGGAGGAGGTGAAAGAAGAGGATTGCCTTGTATGATTGTTTTTTCATTTATGTTTTTCACTGTTGGATATTCATATTTAGTATTTTATTTCATATGTACGGATCCTATTATATATATTTTTGGATTTTATATATGTTTCAAATTTTATATATATTATACTTATTGCGTGGTTATTATTACTGTTACATTGTTACAATAAAGCATTCAATACAAATAAAAACAAACAAACACAATGTAAATAATATTATTCGATTAAATAAAAGCACTTTCACATAGATGCAATACAAATAAAAAAAAGTAAATAAAGTGCATCATCATGGCTCATTCAACCTAATAGTTGTCTAGTTGTTGGAGCTAGTTGGCACCTTTGTTTCATGCAAACACATGATGATCTCTTCGGCTAATCGTGGTTGATGTATACAAGTTAGGATTGCTTCGGGAGATCTGTTTAACGTAGTATATAACTCAATTAGTCCAAGCCTAGGAAATTGGGCAAAGATAGAGAACATCTTTGGCACATCCTTATCGTGTTTAAGCTCCATAGACCTATGTTGAACACAACCATTTCCTAAAGATATAGGTTGTCGATAATAAATATCGAATAATTTTTTGGTACATTTGATCTCATCGTGAATTTTTTTCTTAGAGTAGCAACCGTCATGTCCTTACTTACCCTAAGAAATTTTGGACCATTAGAACTTTGAAATTTAGATGTTATTGTCATATGACCATCGTAATACACAACAGCAAGGAATCCATCCATCTTCTAAGAAAAAGAAAAAAATATGGAATAGAGATGACTAAAAACTTTCACAGATAGAAAATTGTGAATGTGAAGGCAATGTGGTACTTCAAAGTACATCTCTCTTATACTAGTGCAAATACTATTCACGTATAAGTGAATCATTAACAACTTTGTCCTGTGCATAAAAAAAAAAAAAACTGTCAAGATTGCACATAGTACACTACAAGAAAATTTGCTTCTAGAGACCAAAAATTTGGTCTTTAAATTGATAAAAATGGTCACTAAATCAATTATTAACTGAACTAGAAAATGATTGTAATAAGTAGCTAAACCCTTGGTGGCTAATTTTAGACACCAATCTACAAATTGATTTAGAAACCAATTTAATGACCGGGTTTTTATGACCAATTTAGTGACCAATTTTGTAGTAACCGATTTAATGACTCATTTTATAGTAAACGATTTAAAGACTAATTTTATAGTAACCGATTTAGTGACCCATTTTGTAGTAACCGATTTACTGACCCATTTTACAATGACTAATTTAGTGACCGGATTTTATAATGACAGATTTAGTGACCTATTTTATAGTGACTAATTTAACAACCCATTTTATAATGATCGATTTAGTGACTTATGCAATAACTTAGTGACTGGAAAATTAGCTTCTAAATCAGTCACTAAATAAGAATCTCTACTACTAAAACATACCTAAATTTTTAGATTTTATATATATATATATAAAATCTAAAACCTCATAAAAAAATCAAAGAATTAGGTGTCATATTATAGAGTTGAGAGTGTATACAGTGAGTTTTAAGTTACACTTCCTTGATTTTAAATTATATATTTTTAAAAATATTACATATTGTTAGCCGAAGTATATAATTTTTTTTTGCATCAATATATTTATTATTTACATATGCTATATAAAAATTTAAGTAAATAAGGCTTCGTAACACTAACAAAAATAACTAGTTTCTATATTAAATTTTTCAATATGCCAATTTTCCTTTTAAATACTTGAAATACGTATTGATCATCTATTTATACGTTATTTTTAATGCTTAATTATAAACTTTATCCATTTAATTTACACTATGCACAACTTTGGTTTCTTAATTTTTTTAAACCTACTAAATCCCTCTATGTTTGAAATTAAACAAATTTAGTCCCTTTATCAATTTTCTTCAACTTAAAATCCTTAACTTCTCATTTTCTAATCAAAATTTTATAAAAAGAATTGGTTAAATTATTTTAATCTTTCTTCTATTCAAAACTCGTCAACTAAAATATAAAATTTTACACACACACACACACACACAAAGCTCAAGTTTTTCCTCTTTAAACCCTAATTTCACATCGTGCAAAATTCTTCAAAATTTTATTGAATTTTCACTAATTTATACCTTCTAAAAGTTTAAAAATATTTTATACCCATAAACCCCCCAATATATTTGAAAAAACTACGAATCCCTTTGAATATACTTTGTTTCCAAACACCAAACTACATAATACTCTTCACAATCACAATCTATCTAATACCATTTCACACTCCTTACTACTTTAATATCAACACTAGCACTTAATATTTTTAGTCAACATCTACAAGTGTATTTCTTCAAAAGATAATAGTAGCTTAAGAGTAGCAAAATCCACACTGCATCTAATAAAAACTAAGAACACATTGAACTAAGTTCATGTAGTTCAAAATTGCAAAAAACATTTTAATAGCCTTGTTGTAGATGGACAATACCAAAAGATTGAAATGTCTTCTATCTTGTTCCTTGAACTCATCCTAGTGTCATAACCATTCATTCTTTTGTGTCTTCCAAAATAATTATCTACACATAAAAAGCACAAAGTAAACATTTTTATATAGGTGTATGCTGATCCAAAATAATTATCTACACATAAAACAACTCTTTGTGCCTTTGAGAGTGTTGAATTAGTGTTAAGCCTAGTAAAAAGAAAAAAAATCATTAAAATATATGAACAAATCTCAGGCACAAAAGTTTTCGGCTTTGATTGCCCATTTCATGAAAAGCTGAAAAGATAAACAAAAAGTATTTTTTTTTTATAAAAATCAATTTGAAGAGAAGCCAAAACTAATTTAGGCTTTGATGATTCAATTTAAAAATGGAATAAAAAATTATTTTGGACTCAAATAACAATTTTTTCAAAGAGATAATAACAAAAAAGGAAATTGATATTTGTTTTCGAAATTAAAAAAAATTAAAACAAAAGTAAAAATAAAACAAAAAGAAGAGTAAATTGAGTGATATCAATGCCTATTAATAATTAATTTTTATATTAATTGGGTGACTCAACTAAAATATTATATTATTAATATTAATATTTTAAATTTTAAGTTAATTATATTATTATATTATATTCAACAAGCACCCAATTTTTTTTTACTTTAATTGAAAACTTTAATTTTGAAGGAC
Source organism: Spatholobus suberectus (assembly GCA_004329165.1). Classification (NCBI taxonomy): domain Eukaryota; kingdom Viridiplantae; phylum Streptophyta; class Magnoliopsida; order Fabales; family Fabaceae; genus Spatholobus; species Spatholobus suberectus. The sequence goes on along the minus strand of CM014736.1, from coordinate 13,318 downwards.
GTTAATTATAACTTACAATAAAAAAGATGTGTGCAAACTAGCATACAAAAATAAGTTTACATCAATAAAATAAGATGGTTCTACTACAATAATGCAAATTAATAATTATTTAAAAAAATGGTTTAGTCATATAGGGAGTTGGAAATTACAATTTGTTTAGCTGGCAACAGCTAATAACATTGTAACTTTTGTTTTTTTTTTTAAATTATAAATTAGAATTGTAAATTTACAATATAAAAATTATTATGTACAAAAGTATTTTTATAATTATTATTTATATTATATTTTAACTTTTAACATTTTAATTTTATATTAATATTAATTTTTAATTATATTTTAATTAGAGACCAAAAAATTAGTCTTTAATCATATTTCAAGTAGTGACCAGCTTTTTGGTGTCTAACATAGGTTCATAGTGACAGAAAAATTAGTCTTTAATTATATTTTATTAGAGACTAGAAATACGGCCTCTAATTTTATTATAATTAGAAGCTGAAAATTCAGTATCTAAAATGAGTGAATAATGATTGAAAAATCAGTCTTTAGTTATATTTGAATTAGACACTAAAAAAAAGGCTCTAATCTTATTGCATTTGAGACTGAAAATTTAGTTTCTAAAATGGGTTAATAGCAACTTAAAAATTTGTTTCTAATTATATTTTAATTACAGACTGAAAATTCTATCTCTAATCAAATAAATAAATTTTTAAAGACCATTAGCCACTAATAAATCACTCTTTAATTACATTTTAATTTTTTAATGATAGTAAACACTGATTTAGAGACAATTTTTTTTAGTTTGTAAAATAGTCTCAAAACCAGTTTCTACGGTCACTAAAAATTTTCGGTCTCTAAATCAGTATATATTTAATGAATTTCTTGTAGTGGTAAATCAAGGTTCAAATCACATCAATTTAAGTGTGTGCCCTGTTTACACACTAATTAAAAGAGTTGTCTTGTGCGTTACACAAAGTAAGGGTCGAGATTAGCATAGGAAACCAAGGGTTTAGATCGCATCATTCAAATGCATGCCTTGCTCGCGTGTTAAGGAATCATTAAAAGCTATGTTTCTAAAATAAAATTACATTTTAAAAATACAAAAAATTAATTTCAAAATACACAACATGTATGGATCCAAAATATACAATAAAAATGTAGTTCTGTTGTGTTAGGGGTGCATCCCTCATACACAACAAAATCATGTTTGCGTTGAGTATATTGTACAACGAAAATTAGGAGTATTTTTGAGAAAAAAGATAACAAACAAAACTTGAGGTAGAAAGAGTAAAAAATGGGATGAGAATAGCAGCCCCTGAGTGACCGTGACTAGTGAGAACTAGTTCAACAGCAATGCAACAGATGGAATAAAGGTTGTCAATCATTGATGACATGCCTTCAATAATGAAGCTGAGATATACGTTTCTATTTGTGGGTTATATTCATGGTGAATCTTTAGGATTGGCGTATTTGTTTTATCCCGTAGTTTTATTTTGGATATGAATTGAATTTAATATCGTAACATTTGTTACCCATCGTCTATCTATATTGCCCCTTTTGATCAGTTTCGTGTTAGAATAGAAACTTATTAAACAACGAGATTTTATAAAAAGAAAAAGGTTATTCTGATTCATAAGAGATAACAACTTTCGTTTTTCAATATGAAATCCACACAACAAAAGACATGATGTGTGAAGAACACAAGTGATCGACAAAAGCACGCTGAAGCTTAAGTTATGTTTCAATGGCAGCTTTCCTAGAGTAAGCAACAAGTTTGAATTTTGACACCAATAAAAACGTGTCAAGTTGGGCATGCCTGTGTCAACATCAACGATGGGAGAAAGAGGATAAGTTGTAGCGCTGGTAACATTGCCTACCAGGAAAGAGTTCATTTGCTTGCACCAAGATAATATAGTTCTTCTTAGTAAGTTTTATGAGAAATTGTATTATGAGTCTTATTGTTTTGCTTAAGTCGCGAGGCTCTTTCACTTAAAATGAAAATCTTCTGTCGTGTTTCATGTTCCCATCCCTTGTTCTCCGAATCAAAATGTGCCACATCAATTAACGAAAACATGTCATCACTTTCCATGTTACCTTCCTTTCTTCCCATATGCCCAAACCAGAATTGCCAAACTGGAGATGAACCCTCCTCTGCTCACGGACCTCATCGGAATCCTCATCAGCCTCGATTAATTGATGTTGGCCCTATTTTGCTTAGCCTAGTCCCTTAGGCCGATGTCGATGTACTCGTGAGGCTTAAAGTCCTCCCAATGTCCACCGCCATGTTTGACGACGATATCATCTTCATCTTCATCACGCGTCGGTTGATGATGCCCAACAACAGGTCGAACTCTCCTACCATGCACAGCGAAATCACTCCACCGTGCATGGTTTACATTTAGCTTCCGTTTGATCAAGTATTATTCTTTTCGATCATTTTAATTTCTTCTTCCATTTCCTTAACCCATACTTCTTGCTTTGATGCTTCTTCATAGCATTTAGGCTCAAGCATAGCCATGTTGCAAGTTTCATATATATCCACCAAATATTTTACTCGTCTTGGAGTGGACTCCAGTGAAGAATCTTGTTGTTGGAAGGTGGAGGAAGCGTATTTGGATCCCCTGCTACTTCTTCAACTTCTTCTTAAGGTTGTTGCTCTAGAACGGGAGTGTTGCTTCTCATAACCTTTTCTTCTTCCTAATTCCAAGTAGCATTTTCATCTACCTCAACATCTTGACTGATAGTAAGCTTCTTTGTTTGCCAGTTGTAGACTAGATAGCCTTTTGATTGTGTGCTATATCCTAGGAAGATGCCTCACATAGTCTTGTCTTCTAACTTGTGTCTCTTCTCATAAGGAACGTGTATGTAGCAAATGGATCCAAATATTCGTAGGTGTTTAGTTAATGGTTTTTGCCCAATCCATGCCTCAATAGGAGTCTTGTCTTGTACTGCCTTAGTCAGACATCTGTTGAGTATGTAGATTGTAGTGTAAACTACTTTTGCCCAGAAAGTGTTAGGCAAACCTTTCTCCTTTAGCATTGATCTAGCCATCTTCATGATTGTGCAATTCTTCATCTACCATTTTGTTGCGGAGAATATGCAACGGTAAGTTGGCCTCAATGCCTTCATTTTCACAAAACTTATCAAACTCGTGTGAGTTGTACTCTTTGCCTCAATCACTTCTAAGTACCTTTATATGTTTTCCACTTTGTTTCTCGACTAGAGCTTTAAACTTCTTGAATATTCCAAAAACTTCTGATTTTTCTTTAATGAAGTATACCTAGATCATTCTAGAAAAGTCATCGATGAAGAGGATGAGGTACCTGTTGTTGTTGAGTGACAGTGTCCTCATCGGTCCACAAATGTTAGTGTGGATCAACTCCAACAAGTCTTTAGCTCTCCATCTTTGTCAGTTGAAAATGGTAGTCTGTGTTGCTTTTCGAGAAGACATCCTTCACAAGCTTCATTATTTTCTTTCAAGCATAGTAGGTCTCTCATCGTATTCTTTTGGTACAACAACTTCAAGGCATGGCTGTTGAAGTGGCCAAATCTTCGATGCCATAGCCATGAATCATCAACTTGGACTTTCATGGCAATGTTGGTAGTATTTTTGAAGCTTATCAAGAAACTTTTATTTCTTTTTTCCTTTTTAACTTGGGCTATCTCCCGCCTTTTGTTATAGTTATCATAGATTGTGCATGTATCTCCTTCAAAGTATAGAGCATAGCCTTTCTCCATCATTTGGCCAATGCTCAAGAGATTTTCTTTAAGATTGAGAACAAGTAAGACATCTTTGATGAGTCTTGTACCTTTCTTTGTCTCCACCATGACAGTGCCTTTGCCTTTGGACTCCACCATGATGCCATTTCCTAATTGAACTTTAACTTTGACGGAATTGTCAACTTCCTTGAAGATGCTCCTATCTTTGGCCATGTGATTGCTGCAACCGCTATCCAAGTACCAACTTCTACTTGTTTCAGCACTGGAATATCAGGTAGCATAGAAAAGATGCTATTCACTATCATGCTTTTCAACAAAATCTGCTTGATGCTTGTTTTTGTTGCTACAATTCTTCTCTACATGTACGAATTGCTTGTAGTACTGACATTGTGACTTTTCTTGATGCCAACAGTCTTTCTCCAAGTGACTTGTCTTCTTACAAATCCCCTATGGAAGATATTTATCTTGATTGGTCTTAGAGAAACTTCTAGAATTTTCTTTATTTCTAGAAATTTCTCCACTATTTTTCTTTCCTCCATATTCTTTATTTTGAGACCGTAATTTGAGCTTTGATAGAAAGGCATTTTCGGCAGAGTCTTCATCATGCCTACTCTGTAACACCCATTCATATTAAATACAATTCATATTAATTTAGTTATTAAGTTTAAGTAAATGAAAATGTGTGTAATTTTTTTTTCATTTTTAAAAGAAATTCCAAACTTAACAGAATTTGGAAATGGTAGTAAAAGATGGAAGATATATACATATATATCATAAAACTGTACATCATGGTTTGAGTAATATATAACAGTTAGAAAACAAAAGCACATTGAAAGAGACATACTACCTAGCCCACTATATACATCAAAAAGATCCTATACAGAGTATTATTTATCTACCCTATCCCTTATACAAGAAGAAAATACTATAGGTCTTCAGGTCCTCCCCTATTGAGATGTTCTCTATCTTGTACTCAGCATCACAGAGCGTTAATGTTGTCTTCAATAATCACGACCAATCATACACAAAAGAAAATAATGGAGTGAGGTGTTTTGTTCTAAAATCACTTTTACATGTATGGTAGGAAATCTACCATAAAACAAAGATAAAACACAACTGACAACATAAGAGATCCTAAGGTTCATTCTAAGTTGTATCCGACTACCCTTGACTAGGTATGGATCCATACTTTCTATTAGTGGGTAATAGTTCTCAACAGAACCAGGGAAGTGACTGGGAGTATATATACCTCTCTCAACACCATCACATGGTACAGTCCTCGTCATCATTGAGGAATAAAATAACAATTTAGGATATCCATTTATAGAGGTATACTCTCAAACCAATCCTGAAATGCTAAGCAGTTGTCGGGGTTATCGAGTTTGGTCAGGCGAATATCCCGGCTCAAGGGCGCTACCCTGGCCATTGGGACCTTCACCACTCGATACCTACCCCCAAGACCTCCGTAAGTGGGTCCCTGCCTTTCATTCCTCAGCGTACCAAACTGTGGCTTTCCTAGCAAGGTGCCATGCCACTACATGTCACTTGCTTTACATTACTCACTAAACTGTTAATTTCTAACTTCTCAAGCAGAGGTTTCCCTGGTCTCATTTAATTTGAGCACCAGTACAATCAACATTTCTGCCTTATTTTGCAGAAATTGCACAATACCAGAATTTTAACAAAATAACGACATAACAATTATAGTATAATTACTAAAATTTTGGTAGAATAACAACTAAATAAATACATTTTAATTTTTTAAAAATTGAGCAGAGTAACAGCTTAGCAAGTGCATTTTAATTTTCTAAAATTGAACAGAATAACAGCTTAGCAATTATAATTTAAATTATTAAATTTGAGCAGAGTAGAAATTTAGTAATTATGATTTAATAATATAAATTTGGGCAGAATAACAACTTAGCAAAAATTAAAGTTTAACATTAAACAATAATAACAATAATAAAACTTAAGTCTAAACGGGTTTAGGAGAAAACCCTTCCTACCAACATGCAAAGTGATAGTAATTTAGAACCAACCCCACTCCCCCCATAACCTCTAAGATAATTGATGGAGAGGATGAAATTGTTGATGCAGAGCTCCTAGAAAGAGAACTTTACTAGTTGTTGGAAAACTAGTAAAATTTTAACATAAAAACAAAATAAAAGAAAATTTTTTCTAGAAAGAGAACCTCTCTAAGAATTTGGTAGTTTGAGAGAGAGAGAGGTGCTAAAAATGGTCCAAGACCATGGGTATTTATAGGGGGGAAGAAGGGGGTTAGGTGTCCATTGGATGATGTAAGCAATGATGCAATAAAACTTATTTTTAATTTCTTTTTAATTAATTTTAGGGACACATACCCCAAATAGGTGGTGAATCACCTATTTTAGGGTTGGGGACGTGATCCACCAGCTGTCCCAAGCCTCCATGTGTCAAATTTTATCTGTAGGTGAATTAACCGGTATCGATAAAAACGCCTAAACTTGAAAAATTAGCTTTTAATATCAAAATAATGAATTTTAATGGAAAATTGGACAAATACATTATTTTTCATCAAAAATAAATTTCTAATGATAAATTTTAATTTTTATTAATTTATTTCAAATTATATGTATTTATTTTGTATTTTTAAGCTAGAAAATTCATAGAAAATCCATTTTAATTCAATAAATACCAAAATTTTTATCAAAATTCTAAAATTAAATATTTTTCCCATAAGTAAACTAAAATTACCATTTTTCACCTTTTTGAATGTCAAACCAGTACTTGCTGACTTATTAGACACGTAGGGGTATTTTGGTCATTTTACACAGAAATTCCAGAAAATTTCTAAAATTATATTTTAATATATATGACATAATTCCAAGCTCAAATTGACATTTTAATGTCAATTGAATCATTTCCTCATGTCAGTTCTTAATGTTGAGAAATAGGGACAAAATTGTCATTTTCTAATTTTTCTGGGTTCCGGCTCAAAAAAATTATTAAAAATCATGATTAAATAGCTTTTGAAATTTTGATCAAAATGGTGGGAGTCAGAATTTCAAAATTCCTTTCCGATTTTTCAGAATTATATTGCCAAATATTATAAGAAAATAGTGGAAGAATTGAAATAAGATTATTGTATTTTTCACTACTTTTCTCTCAAAATAAAGTTTTTATAATGAGAGATACTTAATATAAAATTTTCAAAATATTTTGAGGTAAAAAAGTCTCTGATTGGTTCCCACAGTCAACTAGGGGTATTTTTGTTATTTTACAAAAATTATCTCAATAAATTCTAGAAAAATTTCTAAAATTATTATTAATTGTTCTAAATACATTGATGACTTAAAAATAAATTTTAAACATACAAAATAATTTAATATATAAAAGTAGGGGTGTTACATACTCAATCTTTGCTTATATGCTTTAACAGAGCCCATTAGTTCTGTCACCGACATGGTAGACAGATCTTTAGTCTGCTCAGTTGTAGTCACAATCGCATCATACTTATGGGGAATAGAAATTAGAATTTTCTCATCAATTCTCTTGTCAAGAATATTTTCCCCGTATGTTCTCATTTGACTAACTATTTCTTTTATCCTAGAATAGTAATCTTTTACGGTCTCAGTCCTTCATTTTTATTAATTCCAACTCACGTGTTAGAGTTGGAAGTTTAACGGCACGTACCTTGGCACTTCCTTGAAACTCCTCCTGTAGTGTACTCTATGCTTCTTTAGCACATGTGGCACCCATTATTCTTAGAAAAATTGTGTCAGCTACTACTTGTTGTAGAATAAATAATGCCTTTGAATCTTTTTGCTAGTTTTCCTTTAACTCCTTCTTTTAAGCTGTAGTCAAAGTAGAAATGTCCGTAGGAGCAATGAATCCATCTTCTATAATATCCCATAGATCTTGAGAGCAAAAAAAATGTCTTCATTTTTAATGCTCCAAAAATCATAATTTTATCCAATAAAAATAGGGACAAGATATAGATGAGGGTTGAATAGTATTGGCCATTGGTTAAGGAAAAAATTATAGAATTGATAAAGAATATAGTAGGATTTTTGGAAGTAGTTGGATAATATCTCTACGCCCAGTAGATGACTGAATGTAGCTCTGGTACCACTGTTAGTTTTAGAAAAATATGTGTAAAGGTGCTGAATGATATAGAAGTAGTTGATCATGAATGATAGTAAGGCTTTATTTGATATCTGGAATTGCTTACTTACAAATGATGATACAATTGCCTATCAATAGGCATGCAAGGATAGTTCTAAAGATATCTAGACTTTATTGTTCTAGAGTTATCTCACTTTTCTCTTACTTTTTTTTCTTTTTTCTAAAACTACATTTCTATAAGTTTTTAGATTTATTTTCTAGATTTTTCTAAATACATTGTGAATATTTTACAAGAGTATTCTAGAATAATCTTTACTTTTTCATATACATATGTTATTACTACAATCTTCTAGAAATTTGTAGCAATTTCATCAACTTGGATAGATTTCAAGATGATGATGGTCATGTGAAGTGGCCAGTGAGGATTTTGATGAAGGCGAAGGCCGTTGAGCAGAGGGGATTTCATCTTGGCAATTCCGATTTGGCCGTTTTGGAAGAAAGAAAGGTAATAGGGAAAATGACATGTCTTCATTAATTGATTAGGGGGACAGGAAACGGGGAGAAAAGATTTCTATTCCTCCCGCCTAATGAACTAATCTTTTGGGTTGAGTTCTTCTCTTATGCTTAAGTCATAACAATTGATGTTTTTATTGAGAGTTGAATTATAGAAAGGACCACTTATTGACTTGATAAAGGTGTAATGTATCGAATAGTACCATCGAGTTAGTATCAATAATATAGCTCTCTTAAAGGAGATGACAATGTCATGAGTCCATGTTGAGTAGAATAAAAATTGAGTGTTGATGCAGTGTACTAGATCTTTGGGGTCAAGAATAGCACCAAAGTAGGTAGGATAGTAGCTTTTCAGAAATCACTCACAAGGATCCTAGTTTAGCATTAGACTTCTATACCATAAAGAGGTTTCAAGAGGAGAGTAAAATTGCATTAAAAATTAATAGAGTTACTAAGAATTTTGATACGATTAGTTTTTGGAAAAAACCAATAGTTGCATCAGTTCCCATTTAATGAAGCCATAGTCATAACAAAACAAATAACCAAACAAATGACATGACTTCGCTAAATGAGAATTCATACTACTAAAACTAACTGTACCAGACCCCTAAATATAACCGGGTACCATAAAATTTCTCAAACTAATAAATGTTTACAAGGAATATATTCTGGCAAACTATTCAAATTACAGTCCATACAAGATATGATCGTTGTAATTAAATTCAAAATAACACCTTTTATCCTGACTGACTCAATACTTCAACACTAGTTACATTGCATGCATGCATACATCAACAAACCCGTGCTTTATTCACATAGGCAAGCAACTCCTCATCTGCTTCGAACTTCGTCATGTCCTCCACCTTTAAGCTAACATAAGCCTCTATGCCATCACCATTCTTTGTGTCTATAAACACAACCAGATTTTTAAAAGTTAAAGCGGGTGAACCTACCCATGTTGGTTTTCCCCATCCAAAATCAGCTTCATACAGAGGAAACCTACACAAACTAGTAATATTAAATGAGACCAGTTCCCCCTTCATAAGCACTCTATACGAACTATCCTTAAGGAAATCCAAATGCTCGTTTCCATCTTGGAGTTTTCTCACATAATCCTTGTCAATCTTCTTTATCTCATCCCTTACCTGTTTCACTAGACCATGTTCTCTAGTGTTCAACGATGGAATTGTCATGGTGATTCGGTAGTAATTACCAAAGGAATCTGAAGGCAGTGGTGGTTCCATCTTTGGACGCAGGTTCACTGCATGAATCACAGCATATGTTCTCTGTGGACCAGATTGCTCTCTAGTCACAGCCACATAACGACTCCAAATGAAAGCAGATAAGGCCTCCACTCGGGTAGGGCGCTTCTCATTTTCAAAGCTTTGGGTATCTGCATATTTTGCTCTAAAATTTTCAACAACAGAACCGTCAAACTCAAACATCTTGCAGATAATGTTCTCCTTCATGATGCCAATTCGAGGATCAAACCCAGATATATTTTTCGGTGGGAAGAGCTCAGATGAAATAAACTGTGGATTTGGCGACACAGCTTGTTCCCTAGCAATGGCTGCCCAACAATTGAGGAACGTGAAAAATGAGAGACCGTCTGCAATCTGGTGAGAAAGGCAAGCTCCGATTGCAATACCACCGCAATCAAAGACATTAAGTTGAACACCAAATGTGATATTGGTGATATCATCTAGTAGAAATGGAACCAAATGGTTGAGTTCTCCCGGATCTGGCCTATGAATAACGTCGACAACTTTGCACTTCACTTTTGCTTCTAAGTAGGGAATGCCTTCGTCGTTGCAGTCTATGAAACTGTTGCCATTGATTCGTCCGGCAAGCGGGTAGAAATGGGTTAAAACATCAGATAAAGATTTCTTCAGCCTTTTGGAAATGGTGGTTATGTTGAATTGAGTGGTACCGTCGCAAGAATAAAAAAGAACCATAGGGTTATACACCATGGGAGAGACTTGATCGAGAAAAGAGAGTTGGTAGTGACGAAGATGGTCCTGGGTTGGAGAAGAGGGTTTGATGATTTCTTTGGAGATTACCTCCACTTCTAACTTCATCCTTTACTTGCAATTGTTGAACACTTGAACCAGCTGCTGCAATGTCCACGTTATGGAAGTTATGTTTTTCGTGTCGAGTGCCTTAATTCGGTGCTTGCAGTTAATATTAATATATTGAAGCGGCGGGTGACCACAAATTCAGAAACTCTCTAGGATTTTCCATGCATTGTGTTGTGTGCTTTCGGTGCCTGCAGATTATTTCAATAAGCGGGTGACAACAAATTACCTAGTAATTTCTCTGCTGTCCTTTTCTCAAGTTTCTTGTAAACTTTATACTTATTTTAAAAACAAGAATAATGTGAAACAAAGTCCAAAACTAATTTGCATTATTGTTGAGTACTAGATTAGACTTGACTAGTTTAATAATAAAGAACTTTTTTTATTATAAACTCAGAATGGATATGTAATGTATATTGTTTAGTTCTAGATTAGACTTGACTAGTTTAATAATAAAGAACTTTTTTATTATAAATTCAGAATGGATACGTAATGTATATCTGTATGCACATAATTTGATTCAAATCGGGCAAAGTAATTAAATGAGAACATGCGTATGCGTCCGTCTGACGGACAGCATGTTATGATTAGGTGCCCTGTAAATCAATCATTTACCCTTTATACCTATTCCTGAATTACACACACTAGTGTGTGATAGAGAGTGTGAAGTTTGAAGATTAAGCTCCTGAGGCTTGGCTTGCTGTTTTATAGTTCCTTTAGCCACACTGTAGTATGGAAAATTACATTAGCCACACTAATATGGAAAAGAAGAAAAGTCGTTAGGATAGAATGCACCTAGAACGCATGATTTTATGAAGTTAAGGAACGGTTGTTCTTTTTAGGCATTCATATTCTAGTTTTGTTGATTACTATATAGCGGAATTTGACTATTTTAAATGGGTATTGTATCTTTCCATCGTGCTACTTGATGACAATAAGGGATATGAGAATTTTGTTTTCTTTACTTTTGAATTTTGCTGTGAACATCCATTATTTGGTTCTTAGTCTTCTGTCTCTAGGCCTTTCTACTTTGTCAACAGATTATTCACTTGAAATAAAAGAATGGCCGACAAAACAGAATAAATAAAGATTTGTGGGTTCATGAGTTTAGTAGGAAACATTATTAACTATTTTAGTTTAATAAAATTTGAAATTATATTTCATTAATTTAAACTCTGTTTTAGAAATCTATAATAATAATATTTTCACATATTTTTGTTAATATTAATAATATTATTTAATTATATTAAAAAATATAATTTATAGAATTTATTATTATTATTATTAAGAAAGTAAATATATCTAATTTAACAATATATAACGAGTAGTGAGCATAGGTAGAATTTTTTTTTTTTTTTACTATTATGTGAACTTTACCTATGATTGGAGGTTGTAGGTATAAGCTAATGACTTTTACCCACATGTGTTGCAAACTGTAGATATCAAATATAGTGACAATTGAATGCAACTATAGGTAAAAATATATTTGTAGGTATAACCTACAGTAATAGGTTAATATCTGTCACAATACGACTTCTCAAAGTTGACATCTAAGATTGTCGTAGGTCAAAGTTCGTTGCACATTTACCTATGGATTATTGACTTCTAGTGACAAATTTTTTCTGTTACTAGAAGTCAATTTTCTTGTAGTGGATAGCTTTTGATCTTGCTACATTTTAATTTTCTAAAGACATGTTCAATCTAGTATGTTTTTGATCAATTGTCCTTTTGATAAAGTTGCTTCTAATGAGCAAACTTTATTTTTTGATGCTTGTTTACTTTAGAGTGCTGCTTCTTAAGCTTGATTCATGTTCTTTGTGATTTGTTCTATGGTATAATACCAAGTCTTGTTCTTATAATCATATTCTCAAAGCAAACCATTAGTAATTTAAGTTTAGAAAATTTAGAATTTACTTCTTGACAGTTTATTATAATTGAAACTTCATTACATTAGGAGCTTGACCTCAATTCCTTTCTCATATGAAAATTTTTGAGAGATGGGAGAAGATGGAGAAATGAACGGTAGAGGAGGGAAAAATATATATATTTTTTTTAAAATTTAAATAATAAATTACTACAATATCCCTTAAATAAATTTACTAAAACAAAAGAAATGATTCATTTTTCTTTGTTCTAAATTTTTTGGTGTAGATTACCAATGCATTCCAAATTAACTTTTATATATTATTAGTATAAAGATTTTTTACACTAAACTAATTAAAAATCATGTTAAGTGTGATTTTTAAGATAATTATTATAAAAGTTAGAAATATGTAATTGGATGTAAACATTTAAATTAAATTCTTTGGTAAATACTCAGAAATAGTATTTCCATTTATGTGTTTTCGCTTTTATGATTAAAAAGGTCAAATGAATGGTTCTCCCTATTAGCAACATTTTGGAGAGATGATAAGAAGGGAGGAAATTGAACACCTTAATCCATAGGGAAAATATTGGTGTTTATAATTCCAACTATCCCTGAAGTGTGTGTATTTAGACTTTTCATATCTACACTTGCACGTTATAATAATAATAATAGAGAGAGAGAGAGAGAGAGCTTAGAGAAGTATAGCTTTTTTCGTGTAACAGAGAAAGATAAGTCTTGATCTTGTAAGATTTGGAGGGGTTTCTCGTACAACCACGACAATTGACGAAGTCTTTGTCATTAATTTGAGTGTTGTAGTTGGTGGGTTACCTCATTGATTCAAACTAGTGGTGCCAAAGAAATGAAGTATATGATCCAGATGTAGATATTTTTATGTAAGTAAAATTATATTTATACAATTTTTTTATGTTTTTGTTTACAAGATCTTATTTAAAAAATGTGTTAAAATGAATATTTTAATTCTATTAAAAATAATAAAATAAATACTTTTATTCTTTTAAAATAATAAAATAAATAAATAAAA
>CM014735.1:79482794-79551311 GCA_004329165.1 Spatholobus suberectus | reverse complement strand
TGCACTCCCCTGATGGATGTGCATGTTGTGAGGCATTATTGATGTATATACAACATGTATGTTAGTCATGATGAATTGGTTGCTACAACATGTTTGAATATATGGATGTTGATATAAATTCTTTGATTCTATAATGGTATGGATGGATTGTGAATGCTATAGCTTTTTCCCTATTATGGTGGTCTGTTAGAGACATTGGATTATGTGTGGGCTAATTGGTTTCATCCAATGACATAATGGAAGGTAATAATGAATGAAACACCCAATGATGATGAGGAAGATGGTACTATTTTCTAAGGCTTATGCCAAAATGATTTCTAGTGGGGTTAGAATGCCAAATTAGTTGTTTTGAAAACTCATTTCTAGTGATTTCCTTTAAATTTGATTAATCTTGAATGATATTTCACAAATCATGGTTTTGATGACTCTTGAATAAGATGGAAATGCCTTAGTATATATTTGGATCTTTGATGTGATTTGGATTCCTTAGCTTAAGTAGTTGCTCCACTATTATCACAGTATAGACTAACAAGGTCCTCAATGCTAGGAACCACACCAACTTCACTGATGAACTTCTTCATCCAATAACCTCTTTTGCTACATTTGAGGTAGTAATATTGTAATGTTGTGTTTTTCCTAATGTATGATTAAGTGCTTTAATAACCTAAAAGTGGGAATTAGATATGTGATCTTAGTAATTAAAATGAATTAATGAACTGTTGTTGTTTGACTGTTGTTCTGTGTTGGTTGTCTCGAAATTTTTGATTTGAATTTAGGAAACTTGAGGAAATGTGCTTGAGCCAATTGAGTGTGTTGTTGGTATTTATCTAGGCTGTTGAGGGAAACAACAGTGTTGAGTGAGTTGTGAGTTTTGGGGAGTGATTAGGCGAGTTTTATGGGCCTTAGCGATAGCCCAAAGCCAGTGTGAGGCCAAGGGAAGCTTAAAGGACCCAAGCTCTCCCCCTTTCTCATTTTCTTTTTTCTCACCCCATTCCCTCAATTCCTTCCCTTAAAAGCTCTAACTCTTTCAAATTCACCAAGAGTGTGGCAAGATTCCAAGCTTTGATTTCCATTTCCATGTGTTGAGGAAGACAAATTCCTGGAAGATTAGCTCAAGAGTCCATTTCTCCACCTTCTCTCTTTCCCCAAATTCAAACTCCAGGAGCTCTAAGAGGTAAGAAAAGCTTACTTTTCTTCGAATGTCAGTTGTATGATGATTGTTGAGTGTAAACATGACCATGGTTTGTGCTGAAACCAGAAATTAAATGGATTCTGTTGAGTTTTGTGTCGAAATGGGTTTATTTAGAATTCTTGATCATTTGTTGTTGATATGTTGAAATGACGTGAAATCTGTTGAGTGTGTGGATGTGGTTAGTTGTACGATGTTGTTCGACCTTTGTGGGGTGATTTAGTGTATGGAAGATTGAAAAGTTTGGATTTTTGGGCTTTTTCGAAGAGAGGTTTGTTGCTTTTGTCTGATATTTGTTGAGCGACTGTGGCTCTCCTTGAACGAGAATGCCCCTAGGAGTGGAGTGAGGCTCTCGGGTTAGGGCTCGTGAGCGACTGTTTGTGTTGTTGAGTGAGTGTTCTTAACTTGTCAAAGTGACTGAGGAAAAGGGGAGACTCGTTGACCGATGGCTGATTCGTTGAGTAGGTGATCATAAGAATTCTAGGAATTTTCCAGAAAGTTACTTGCTGAGCAAGTGGGATGTTCGCTGAGCAAGTGGTGAGTGTTTCAGAATGTCTGGAAATGATTCGGTGAGCGAGTACTAGGCTTGTTGAGCAATTAGGGGCCTAGAGAGATGTTGTTCTCTGTTGCAAGAGGTTTGCTGGGCAAACAATGTAACGACCCTTTGTCACTACAGTACCACTTACTACTTTGTACATTACTAAGATGTTCAATAATAACTAATCAACAGGCTATTATAATCTCATTCATACCATAAAGTATATATGTATATAGAAGATATGAAATATATATACAATCCAAAATATACAAAATCAAGGGAGAGATACAAGAAGAAACTCCCTACAGCTGGTTCATTATACAACATATACAAAAGAAATCAAAAGGATCTTCTAAAAAAGGTCCACCCAAAAAAGGCCCTTCAACCTCTCCAGTTGAGACCTTCATGCATCAATTGTGGGAAGCTGCGCCTACTGAAGCTTCACCCTTTGCTCCCACGCTAAACGACATGATCATCATAGTCACAACACACTATAACCACAACTAGCAACAGCAGCAACCATAACAAAACAAAACAAGGCAAGGATAAGGTTACAAAACAAAGATAAACATATAATATCAAATCCATTTCATCCAATCCATCTACATATTAATTTGGCATTCAATTCATCAAAGGAATGAGTTCACATACATTATGGCACAACATACCATGCTTTCAACATCCACATGTCAATGCATGAATGACACGACTCTCGAGAGATTTACTACATTTCAAGCGATCAGCCAGGTCTTACCTCCTACCATGGCCTTCCAAGCACCATTTAGGGATTGCCAAAATTCAGATCTATGAATAAGTTTAGTGGTTTGTCAGGATAAGTGAATGTGGGTGGTGGCTTACCACGACATAAGGCCTGCACTGCCTTGGCCTCCTGCGAAATTACCCATCCACTCATCCTTAAGGCCCATCTTTCTGACTCCACGTCTTATCCAAGCACTAGGTTGGTGGCTCGTCTGAGCCGTAGCTCTTGTCAACTAGCCAACTTGCATGCCTACTTGCACACGGCTTGAGGCCTGCACAACCTCAGCCAACAACATGTGCATGCAAATGCATGATGCACCACAATATCCACTCAATCACAACCATTCATCATTATCCATATATATATATAGCAACAGAATACCACGTGGCCTACTTAACACCACCTGTGGTCCAACATTTCCTACCAACCCCATGCAGGCCTAATCCAGCTCCATGCATGGTTAACGGGTAAGGCTCTCTATCAAGCAGCATATAACTCATGAGAATTCTCACACAGCATTGGGACCTACATCCCCTATAAGATGTTTCACCACAACAACACAACATAACCAGTGGAAGTTCTATCTATGCAACCCTTCCCACCACCTACCATTTTTTCCAACAATTTATCAAACAATCCACAACAATAATAAAGAACAACCAAGAGCCAGTTTGGAGACCATGTGAACATCCATTTATCTTAAAATATACATTTGACATCCTATGAGGCATAGAAGTTTACAACCAACAACAATAATAATTATAAACCAAAGAAAATCCTGTTATCTATCGCTGAGCGCAAATTCGTCGTTTGAGCGTGAGATTCGTCGCTAAGCAAGTGACTTATAAGAGAGTCATCAGCATCCGTTGCTAAGCGAGTGACAAACTTCAAGTGAATTTCAGGATCTGTTGCTAAGTGACGAAATCCATTGCTGGGTGTGAGGGCGATCTTTTGTTTGCAAATCAATGACCAACAACCATTTTTTGACAAATCATCAACACAAGCCACAACAAAACAATCTTAGTTACTTGTAATACCTTTCTAACCGATTACATAACAATTTATCCACAAATCATCAATAAATTTCAAAAACCCCCTTTCAAAACCCATTTTCACCAAGAACCAACTACATGACAATCTTCATAAAAATTCAATCATTTATACAACATGAAATCAATATATCCATAGCCACCAACAAGAAATCAACCCATAGTAAGCTTCCCTTACCTCTAAAAGTCCCTGAATCTGAATTTAGGTTCCTTGAGAATTCGGTGTCTTGAGCCAAAACCTTCCCTTAACCAATTCACTGAATTGAGCTTGAAAACCCCTAGGACCCTTAAAAACTTGAGAGATTCTATAGAGAGATAGAGAGAGATGGAGAGAAGAGAGAGAATAAGAATAAGAGAATGGAGAAAGTCTCCTTTCCTTCTTCCTTTATACCTGATCCTCTAAAGCTCTCACACGGACTTTTGGGCTAACTAAGGCCCATAACTCATCAACCCACTCCCCATATCCCATAATGGGTCTAACTTTACCTGTTTTCTCTAAGAGCCCAAAATCACTCCAATAACACACCCAAATTGGCTCAAGCACATATCTCAAATTTCCTAAAGTCAAACCAGAATTTCAAATAAACCACTCACACCCATCATCACATACAACAAATCATACATAACACAATTCATTTATTTCATTTTAATTACCTAAATTACATATCTAATTTCCACTTTTTAATTATTAGCTCACTAAATCATGCATTATAAAAACAGGTGTTTTAAACAACACTTCCGTTGAGCGAGGAAATGTGTTAGGGTTCTGGCTGCTTCTGGAATGACTTGTCACTAAGCGAGTATGGCGACTCGCTGAGCGAATTGCTGTTGAATAAAGATTTGGAGGAAGTCCTTAGAACAAATTCGTTGAGCAACCCCGGTTGTCGTTGAGCGAGTGACTTTGGGGACAAGATGTTTACTGAGTGAGACTTGTTGAGCGAGAACCTTCGTGAGGAAATGGAGGGCCCCTCTGTAAGGAAGGTACTTGTTGAGCGAGCGTATGGACCGCTGAGCGAGAGAGAGGTGTTCTGTTGTGCCCAAATGAAAAATGGTAGTTATATAGGATGGTTTAGGAGAGGATTCATAGGAAAAGTTTGATGTGAGAATTGTTGGAAATGTGAGTAGAGTGGAAGGTTGCTTAGATAGGACCTCCACTAGTGGTGTTGTGTTATTGTGATGAGACATCTCATAGGGGGTGCACGTTGCTTGGATAGTATCTACACCTGTGTTGTGTGAGGACTTTTCTGGGGGTATGTGCTGATTGGACTAGGGCCTTACTCGTTGACCATGCCTAGGACCAGAATGGACCTGCATGGGGTTGGGAATGGTTGTTGGACAACATGTGGTGCTCATCAGGTCCACGTGGTGACTTGTGCTATCTATATGTGTGGTGTGGACTTGTTGTGGTTGAGTTGATGTTGTCTGGCGATACATGATTTCATACATCTGTAGTCGGTTGAGGTTGTGCGGACCTCAAGCCTCAAGCCGTGGTGCGGGTAGGCATATAAGTTGGCTGGTTGACAAGAGCTGTAGCTTAGATGGGCCTCCAACAGGCCTCCATCTAGTGCTTGGTATGACATTGGGGTCTTAAAGATAGGCCTTCGGGGATGAGTGAATGGGTGATTCCATAAGGGGCCAAGGCGATGTAGGCCTGGAGTCGTGGTGAGCACCCATATGCACTTATCCCGACACATCACTAAGCTTATCCGTAGAATCATAGTTTAGCAATCCCTGAATGGTGCTTGGATAGGCCATGGTAGGGGGTGAGACCTGCTGATCGCCCGAGATGTTATAATCTCTTGAGAGTCGTATCATTATGCATTGGACATGGTAGAGGTACAATCATGGTGTGAGGAGTAGGAAAGTTGTGAAACCCATGTTATTCTGAGATGAAATGTAGTACTGGCCTAGGATTGAATTATATAACTGGTGATAATCTATTCAGTGTATATATGTTATTTGTTTAGTAAGCTTACCCTTGCCTCGTTGTTTGTTTGTGGTTGCTCTGTTGCTGTTGTGTGTTGGTGTGACTGTTATGATCACATCGTGTGGTGTGGGAGCAAAGGGCGAGGCTTCAACAGATCCGGTTACTCGCAACTGATGGTGGAGGTCTCGACATGGAGACAATAGAAGGCCCACTATGGTTGATGTTTTGCATAGTGTTGTCTTTTGAACAATTCTTTTGTTTCTTTTGATGGGGTGTATAGTATGACCAACTATACGGAGTGTGTTTTGTACCCCCTCTCCCCTTGTTGATGTATTTGTACATTTTAATTGATTTTGTCATATGGCCTTGGTGTATATCCCCCTGTTCTTTTGTTCGTTGAAAGTTGTAAGACTGGTATATTGGAGGTACGAGAGATGGATAAATTCTCAACATATGTGTATTTCTTATATGTATATATTCTTGGATTCATTTATGCTTATATGAGATTTCTCAAGGATAGTAATGTAGTGAGTAGCAATGGTTTGGTCATTACAAATATACTCAGCTTCTGTCATAGAATCAACAATTGTGTCTTGCTTTAAGCTTTTCTAGCTCACAAAGCCACCATTCAAACATAAAACATAACTTGATTGCGATCTTGAGTTGTTTATGTCAGTTTGGAAACTTGTATTAGTGTAACCTCTTACACTTAGCTCTTTTTCACCCCCATAAACCAAGAACAAATCCTTAGTTCTTCTTAAATACTTAAGGATGTTCTTGACCATAGTCTAGTGGCCTTCATTAGGATTTGACTAGTACCTACTTATCTTACTCAAAGTATACGAGATATCTGGTTGGGTACATAACATGGCATACATGAGAGATTTGATGGTTGATGCATACGAAATCTTGCTCATATGATCTCTTTCTTCGTTAGTGGAAAGATATTTAGCTTTGGATACGCTTATGACATGTGACAGAGGTAGAAAACCTTTCTTGGAATCTTTCATATTTAACTGTTTCAATACTTTGTCAATATATCTTTATAGATTGAAGTGTAGGAATGTCATTTCCAATGAGTAATATGTCATTTATATACAATACCAGAAATACTACTATGCTATCACTAACCTTTTTATAGACACAAGCTTCATCTTCATTTTTAATGAAACCAAACTATTTAATAGCTTCACCAAAACGAAGATTCCAACTTCTAGAAGCTTACTTTAATCCATAAATGGACCATTGCAACTTACATATCATGTACAACATTTCTAGGCATATCAAGAAGATTTTCATTAAGGAAAGTAGTCTTGACATCCATTTGCCAAATTTCATAATCGTTGTAAGTTGCAATAGCAATAAAGATCTAAACGAATTTAAGCATAACTACTGGAGAAAAGGTTTTATCATAGTCTACACTATAAATTTGCTTAAAACCCTTAACTACTAATCTTGCTTTAAAGGCATTCACGTTACCATCCATGTCAGTTTTCTTTTTGAAAACCCACCTTCACCCAATAGGTTTTACTCCATCAGGTGGTTCAACTAAGTTCCATACCTCATTGGTTTACATGGATTCCATTTCAGATCTCATGGCATTAAGCCATTTCTCAGACTCTGGACTAGAAATAGCTTCTTGATAGGTCACAACCTCATTTTGATTCATAAGCAATACATTTCCTTGCTGAATGACAAAGAAACCATGTTTCTCCTGTTGGTGACGTATCCTGTCAAACCTTTGTCATTCTTATGCTACTTTACTGTGCGACTCCATAACACTTTATGGTATTTGCACTAGTTCCATTACTGGCTCATGATTACTATGTGGTTCTTGAATTTCTTCAAGTTATACTTTCTTCCCACTGACTTCCTTAGATATAAATTCTTTTTCTAAGAATACAACATTTCATGTGACAAACACTTTGCCTTTGGTAGGGTTATAAAAGTAGTAACCCTTAGTTTCTAGTCCATATCTAATATGGTGTCTTCATGATAGCTTTTGATGGAACACAATTTAGTGTGAAAACTGCTGTCAACAGTGCGTGCCCCCCAAACGGAGTCAGCGAGGTCTGAATGACTCATCATAAATCGAACCATATTTAATAGGGTCTGATTCCTCATTTCTAAAACACCATTCCACTGTGGCATTCTAAGACGAGTGAGTTGAGATATAATCCCATACTATTTTAGATATTCATCAAATTGTAGGCTCAAGTACTCTCCAACTTGATCTAATCAAAGTATCTTAATACTTTTGCCTGGTTGGTTTTGTACTTCATTCTTGAATTCTTTAAACTTTTCAAAGGATTTTGACTTGTGCTTCATTAGAAACACAAATCCATATCTACTATAGTCATCAGTGAAAGTGATGAAGTATTGAAAACCACCCTTGACCACATACATCGCTATGTATGAGTCCTAAAAGATCACTCACCTTTCACCTTGTCCAGTGAATGGGTCTATGTCATTTTCCTTAATAAACAAGACTAGCATATCTCAAATGATTCATAATCAAAAGAGTCCAAGTATCCATCATGATGGAGTTTGGAAATACGTTTCTCATTTATATGTCCTAGGTGACAATGCTAAAGAAAAGATGGATTCAAATCATTTAATTTTATCCTCTTTGTATTAATGTTATAGGTGGTCATTTCTAGATCTAGGACATAAAGTCCATTATTCAATTGTTCACAAGCACAAAAAAAATTCATTCATATAAATTGAACAACTTTTGTTCTTTATTATAAATGAAAAACCTTTCTCATCCAAGCATGAAACAAAAATGATGTTCTTCCTAATAACTGGCATGAAATAATAGTTATCAGGTTCCCAAAAATAAGTTTCTATGGCTAAAGCAACAACTCTTCCTCCATTTCCCACTCGTGGGTCGACTTTGCCCTTGGTCAATGGCCTACTCCTTTTTAGTCCTTCCGCATTTACATAAATGCGAGACCCACATCCAGTATCTAATACCCAAGATGCAAATTAGATAAGTTGACTTCTATGAAAAAAATACATGAAGTGGAAGTCTCACTTCCCTTCTTCTTTTTGACATCCTCTAAGTACTTTGGACAATTTTTCTTCCAATGTCCTGTTTGCCCACAATGAAAGCATGTTCTAGCCTTAGCAATCCCTCCCACTAGCTTTAGGCCAAATGTACTAGGTTTATCTTTGCCCTTACCTTTTGAGAAAGCCTTAGGCTTCTTGTATTGCATCTTGCCCTTATTCTTTCCAGGCTGAATAATCATAATAGCCTTCCCTTTACCTTTACCTTTACTAATGCTTTGCTTAGCTATTCTGAACATGCTGAGCAATTCTGGAATAGGTTTGTCAATTTCATTCAAGTTATAATTCATGACGAATTGGCTGAAATAGTCCTACAATGATTGTTGGACAAGGTCAGTAGCCATTCCTTGGACCAATGAAACCCCAAGGCTTTTAAGGTTCTTTATGTACCCAATCATTTTTAGTACATGAGGTCCAATAGGGTTTCCCTCTTCTAACTTGCTTTGATAAAGATGCTTCATATCTTTCATTTTCAGTATCCAATCATATCGTAGGCCTCCATGTTCTTATGATGATTTTAAAGCTCTGAGTTCATGGTTGCTACCATGAAGCATCCTACATCAAATTTCTAGGTGTAGTAGCAGGTGTGCTTCAGGAATAGGTTGTTTTACAACATACAGCTTCTTTTTATGTCTATGGACAAACCTCAAATTTCTATACCAGGCTAGAAAGTTTGTTCCAGACAACTTTTCCTTTTCAAGGAAGAATTGCAGTGGCGTGTTATTAGTATTGTTTGCAACCATGGTAATCTATCAACAAAATAAAACATATATAAGTATCTATGTTGTAATAATTTTAATAAGGTCTAATTAAAATTTCCTTCCATTATTTTTGCTCAAACCAATGACCCTCAACATTGATACATTTCTTTTAGTGGGCCAAGATCCATATTTCACCTAATCTTAATTTTGGTTGAACACTTACAAGAAGGCTATTTAGGTAGAAAACACTTTTCAATTGTATCACATACAACTCTTGGATAGTGATGTGTCTAGAACAAGCTTAAGGGCGAGCATACATTATCGCAATAGTAACAATGGAATGGGTCTAGGTCTTGTACCCAAGGGACTAATATGGAGTACCTTTCAAAAGGGTTTAAATCAAAAGGGGTTTGAACGCAAGAATTGAAGGAAAATTGCTTAGAGTAGAATTAAACTTCAGTGAGATAAAACTTAGGACTATGGGTTCACCAATGCGTCCGACTCCCTTCCCCCCTAATTAAATTGTAATTTTATTTCCTAACTCAATTGTTAATTTCCCTCTATCGAATTCTTTCACAACCTTTGGTAATGGGTTGTAGAAACTCTTTCCTATATTAAACCCTTGGTTGATCATGCAGTGGTTTAATCCAAGAAAGGAATAAGAGTAAAGAAGGTGAACATATTTGATTAAGAGTTTGGTTCATAGTTTAATCACTCAACATCCTAAACCCAATTACCTTAGAGGTCTACCAATCAATTACAGTACAGTTGTCAGTTAATTAAATGATTAAAAACATGCAAGGAGTCATAAGTTCCAAATAATAAATTAAAAGATATTACGGAAACTTAATTGAAAGGAAAAGAAAAAGAAAATTAACAACTAAAAGGGGTTCCAGTCATCTCAAGCATGGCTACACCACAAAAGGCCAATCTTCAATCTCTATCTAAAGAGATATAGGGGAAGTCCTTTAAAGCTCTAGGGAGTTTTCTTTAAGCGAAAAATCAAAAAGAATCATAACGAGTAGTATGAGAGTCCGTTGGTTGTGTAAACTTCTTCATTTTTAAACCCTTAATAGGCCTATGAGCTTGATGGAAGCACGGTCATGCATAGTGAAGCACAACTATGCATCACTACTAAAGCATTATGTTTAGGCCGTGTTGTTCTTTGCGAGTGAAGTCCTAAAAATTAAGCACGGTTATGCATAGTGAAGCACAATTGTGCTTATTCTCGTAAGCTTAACTCCAAAATTAAATCACAATTGTGCATAATGAAGCATGGCCATGCATCTCTACCAGTAGTAATTTCTTCTCTAAAGTTATCATTTCTTCCAAAATGATGCTCTTTTCATCCTCTACACAAAAATGGGAAAAATGGGTCAAAATATTCATGAAGATAAGCTATACTTAACAAATAAAGACCCAAATTCCTCATGCTAGTCATAACAAATGAGGGTTTATCAAACCCCCACACTTAAGCATTGCTTGCCCTCAAGCACTTGTCCTAATTCATCACATTATTTAAGAAATTAAAAAATTAGCCAAACAAGAAACCTATCATCTTAAGCTCATAGAGCTTGCAATAATAATCATGCCAACTTCCACCTAAGGGATACCATATCGAGTGCCCAATTAGACTTGGGGGCCCTTCAAAAATCAATCTCCTCACCGAAATAAAGATCACTCTCCTTGCCACTCTTAAGTGTATCAAGGTGTAAATAATAATCACTCAACCTCTCAAAAGAAGATGCATTACCATAGCCTTGTATATCAATCATTCTTACCCAACTTAATCCAAAACATGCAAAAATTAAAAGGCTTTAAAAGGATGTAACGTGGCTGGGCTCAAATTGTCAAGTGGGATAGAGAAAAAAAAGGGAAACATAAAAAAGGTTAGAAATTTTAACAGTCAAGAGTGACCTTCAGGATCTTGTAGGAGCAAGCCTTGGCCTTCTTTTTTCATCTTAGTTATGATTTCTCTTACTCTTTTTCATTAACCTAATTGTTCTTGCTTCTTTTTAGGAAGCTTTATTGCTATATATATTTTTTCTGCCTTTTCTCCCCTTTTTTTTCACTTCTCTTTTTTTTTTCTAGCCTTTCTATTTTTTTTAGGAAGCACAGGAGCATACATTTTCCTTAATTGAAAGAGTAGTGAGGGTATGAATTTTGAGCTGGTTGTCAACCAAAGGCCTGCTCCACATCTGATGCTCCATTCCTCTTTCACAGGGTCACCTTTGAACTCAAGTCATACAAAGAGAAAAAAAGCATTAGGTGGAGAAGGAAAAAAAAACATAAGCTCAAATTGGGCAACTAATGGACAAATTTTGCACTAAATTTGGAGGTCTTCAAAAAAAAGTGCACCTAACAATGCCCCAAATAATTTCACATGTAATGGATTAAGATTGAACAGAAAAGCATGTCAACACAGGTTCCAGAATGCAGCAACTTAGAGATCTCACTCAAACAAGAGAGAGGTGTCAATTAGTGTTACTCCAATAGCGGCTCAAGCCTCACATTTTAGAGGGTTAATTCAGTGAGAGAGATATTCAATCTTAGGGCATGCAAATCATCAGCTCTCATAATGGGGGGTAACCCCCAAATGGCTTATGTTGCAGGTGTACTGCTTATTTTCTCTTTTTTTTTTTTTCATTTTATTGACAGTTTCTTGATGGCTTACCTCTTTTATATCTTGAAATATTAAAACAAGGGATTAGTCTAAGAAAATGAAAGAGGACAAAAAAGATACTTATATGTATATATATCATGATGGGTATGTAGTGTTTGAGTACAACAAATATCCCCCCACATGATGAGCATGGTCCCCAATGCAACGAAATAAAATAAATATAAGAATGAAAATAGATAACGAAAAAGTAAATGAACAAAAACAAGAAAGGACAGAAAAGTAGAAACAAAATAAAGAAGTGACTTTCCCAAAATGTGATCCTTTACGATGGTGGGGAAGTCCCAAGTGCTGTTGGAGCTGCTACCGGATGGCCATCATGGCCTCCAACTGGGTCGCTATTTGGGTGGTGTGGGCATCAAAGTGCTAGGACAACCCTTATACATACTCCTACTGCATGTCGAAGCAGGTAGTCATGCCTAGCTTCAATTGGTCTAGCCTCTATGAAAGGCTTTGGTAGTCTGCTTGCAGCTCAGGTGCAGGCAGCTAAAATTCTACTGTTTTAGGCTCCTCTTTCTACTATGCCTATGTTAGTGTCAATCTTGGCCTTTATGTCATCCTCTTCAGCTGGGGGTGCTTCTTGGTTAAGGAAATAGTCGCCATATGACACGATGTAACACCTTCATCTAGAACAATGTTTGCCGATAGATAGGAAACATGGCCAAACGGGCAAGAGAGGGGGAGACATAGAGCCAAAGTGGCAGGTGAGGTGGGAGATGAAGAAGCCAAAGATGAGATGCCCCTGGGTGTGCTTCCCTTTCTTTTGCCCAAGCTCTACATAGTGCTGCAGGAACTATAAAACGAAGCTATAATGGTGGTCGGTGTCGTCCATCATGCACCACAGTATGAAGAGGTCTTATCTAGTAACTACCCCCTTACTGTTTGCCTGTCCATTAATGGACTTGGTAATCCATCTGTGTACTATTCTAGTGGCAGGGTCTCAGATCGCGTTGACCTTAGGCACTTTAAGGTTATAGACCCTCCCAACGCTGGTGATGGTCCTCTATAAGGTGTCCTCGATGTATGTGGAAAAGGTACTAAGGACGGTCCTATCGTACTTTGAAGTGAGAACGTAATTGATGGTCTTAAAGCCTATGGCGATGTTGAACTCCTCTAGGTCCATTTTGTGCTACTCCCCCAGCAACTAGAAGCTGACTTGGATGTCTGAGGGGTCGTCAGGGTTGACGATGAATAAATAGGTGGTAAGGAACTCTAGGGTGGGTGCCTAGTATATGGTGCATCTAATGGTAACTACCAACTGCCAACCGATACGGGTAATATACTTGTCCACTACTTGGGAGAGGTTGTAATCTGTGACGATTTGCTAGTATAGGTGCCTGTTAGGGTGCCATCAAAAGGTACTCAATAATTGATATTGCTTATGATAGCGATTAGGGACCAGTGGCATGGGGCCACGGGTGCTGGAGCAGGTGGCGGAGGTGGAGCTGGTTGGACTGGGGGAGTAAACTGATGGCCACCCCTTTGCTTAGAGCAGTTGTAGGTGACACAGGCATGCTTTCTACATGAAGCTATAGTCTTGCAAAATAACCAGATAGTTCAAGGAAGGTGAGATGAAGAATAATTTATGTATTTTGTTTTTAGTTTCGGGTTTTGTAATTTTTTTGGTGTTTTGTTATAGGTAAATAAGCACGACTATGCTTAACTACCTTGAGGGAAGTATGAATAAGCATGACTATGTTTGTTACGAAGCATGACCATGTTAAAAAAAAATGTTTACGCACGGGCATGCCTAGGCTGTAAGCACGACCATGTTCAAGAAAAAATTGCTTATGCATGGTCGTGCCTAGGCAACAAGCACAACTATGTTTAAAGAAAGGCTTTATGCAAGGTCGTGCTCAGTAACAAGCACGACCATGTTCAAGCTAATGAGGGTTGTGCACGGTTATGCTAACATGGAGCACAACTGTGCTAAACAGCAAAGCAAAAATGAAAAAGGGAGAAAATTGCCCTAAAACCAACCCCCTTAAAAAAGAACAAGTACAATGTAGTAATTGAGGAGAAAGACTACTTACAAATGATAAGGATGATATGAAAGAAATTCCATAAAGTAGGTGCAGAGGCTAGGGAGTGAATGCGAAATAGATTAGGGGCAGAGAAATAAGGAGGGAGCATGCATGCTTCCCCTTTCCCCCTTTTTATATTTTGAAATTTATTGCCAAGCATGATCGTGCTACGACAAGCACGACTGTGCATCCCTCTGGAAGGGGGTACTAAAAGGTCCCTTATGCATAGGCGTGCATAGCTAAGCACGCCCTTACATCTTTTTCGATGACGTAACTGCAAAAATAAAGCATAACCATGTTAATAGGGAGCACGACCATACATGATTTCCAATGACATAAATATGAAATTCAAGCACGGTCGTGCATAGTTTCCAAAGGCGAAACTATGATAATGAAGCATCGTTGTGCATGAATGCGGAAAGCCCAATCATTAATATGCAAATAAAGTCAAGTCCTACAATGTAATGCTGAAAATAAATTCTATTCAAGGATACTACAGGTTGCCTCTTGGAAAAGCTTGTTCAATGTTGTGAGCCTAACGGAAACCTTAGGGGCTCTATCTTTGAGGAGGGTGACATATTTGACATGAAAGAGGCCTCCTCACAATGCTTCACTCAGTGCCCGTTTACTTTGAAGGGGGTGCCATTCTCTTTAAGAACCTCCACTACTACATAGGGGAAGATTTAGGTTACCACGAACAGTTCGTACCACCTGGACCATAGCTTGCCTGAATAAAGGTGCAGGCATGAGTTGTTAGTGAGAACCTTTTTATCTACTTGGAACTGGCGGTCTAGAATGCGCTTATCATGCCACCTCTTGGTCCTTTCCTTGTACAGTTTGGAGTCTTCATATGCTTCCCAAGAAAGCTCATTTAGCTCATCCAACTATAGCATCTTATTTTTACTTGCAAGCTTAGGATCAAAGTTAAAGGCCCAAAGTGCCTTGTGCTCTACCTCAACAAGAAAATGACAGTTCTTTCCAAAGACCAATTTATAAGGGGACATGTGAATGAAAGTTTTAAATGTAGTTTTATAAGCCAAAGTGCATCATCCAATTTTAAAGACTGATCTTTTCTAGATGTACTCACAATTTTTTTTTAAAATTCTTTTCAACTCCCTATTGGAAATTTCCACCTGCCCACTAGTTTGTGGGTGATAGGGAGTGACCACTTTGTGTGTCACGCCATATTTGCTCAAAAGATTATCAAATTGCTTGTTGCGAAAATGTGTGCCACCATTACTAATCATTGCTCGAGGTGTGCCAAAACAGGTGAAAATAATTTTTTTTTAAAATTTTACCACACTCCAAGCATTATTAGTGGGAAGGGCTATGGCTTCCACCTACTTAGAGACATAGTCCATAGCAACCAGAATGTACTCATTGTTGAAAGATTTGGGGAAAAGGCCCATGAAGTCTATCCCTCACACATCAAACAAATCACAGACAAGCATATTGTTTTGAGACATCTCATGATGCCTAAAGATTTTTCTAGCTCATTGGTAGCTATCACTGGCCTTTACAAAATTATGAGAATCTTTCAAAATAGTAGGCCAAGAAAAACCACATTATAATACTTTATAGGCGGTTCTAGTTGGCCTAAAGTGGCCTCTAGCTTCCTTAGAGTGGCAATGAGTAAGGATGGAATTTAACTCATCAAATGGGACACAATGACTTACCATGCCATCTCCACATACCTTCAACAAGTAAGGGTCATCCTAAAGGTAATGTTTCACATCAGAGAGCAACTTTTCTCCTGGTAGGTGTAGTTCTTTGGAAAGACCTTGTAAGCAAGGTAATTCATTGTATTCATATACCAGGGAGCGAGGAAGATGTGAGAAACAACTAGGAGTTGTTCATCAAGAAATGACTCCTTTATGTCCCTTTCATCAAGCTGCATCACACCATGGTCTAGTCGGGACAAGTGGTCCACCACCAGATTTTTTGATCCCTTCTTATCCCGGATCTCCAAGTCAAACTCCTGAAGGAGGAGTATCCATTTGATTACTAGGGCTTAGCATCCTGTTTACTCAATAAGAACTTAATAGCAAAGTCGTTAGTATAAATAATAACTTTAGACAAAACTAAATAATGTCTAAATTTATCAAAAGTAAACACTACTGCTAACATTTTCTTTTCAGTTGTGGTATAATTTTTCTAGGTCTCATCTAGAGTACGATTGGCATAGTAGATGGTGTGGAACACCCTATCTCTTCTTTGGCCTAGAATTGCCCCCACAATAGTGTCATTGGCATCACACATAAGCTCAAATGGTAAAGACTAGTTAGGGGCAACCACCATAGGGGCATTGATAAGCTTATCCTTCAACAAGTTGAATGCCTTGAGGCACTCTTCAGAGAAATCAAAGTTGACTTCTTTAGTCAGGAAGTCTATCATAGGTTTGGCAATTTTAGAAAAATCTTTGACAAACTTCCTATAGAACCCAGCATGTCCTAGAAAACTCCTCATCGCCCAGGATTATGCACTCTTGCACCATAAACTAACACTTTTCCCAGTTAAGAATCAGGTTAGTATCCCTGCATCTTTTTAAGACCAAGTCAAGGTTCATTAAACATTTGTCAAAATCTGGCCCAAAGACAAAAAAATCATCTATAAAATTTTTATAGAATTTTCAATGAAGTTAGAAAATATGGCCATCATGCATATTTGAAAAGTTGTAGGGGCATTGCAAAGACCAAAGGGCATCCTTTTATATGCAAATGTCATATAGGGGCATGTAAAAGTAATTTTCTCTTGGTCCATAAGAGCCAAAGGAATTTGCATAAAATCGAAATATCTATCTAGGCAACAGTAGTACTCATGCCTGCTAACCTTTAAGGCATTTGATCAATAAAAGGCAAAGGAAAGTGGTCCTTGCTGGTGGCTTCATTGAGCTTCCTGTAGTCTATACACATCTCCCACCCAGTGGTTTTTCTTACCTTAATCAGCCCCTTATTTTTATTTTCCATAACTGTAGTCCCCCCTTTTTTAGGGACACATTGCAGTGGACTCACTCAGTTACTATCAAAGATAGGGTATATGATGTCCTTATCAAGGAGCTTAATCACCTCCCCTTTGACTACCTCCTTCATGTTAGGATTTAGGTGTCTTTGAGGTAGTGCCCGGGGCTTATAATTGTCTTCCATGTAGATCCTATGGGTGCACACTGTAGGGCTAATGCCCTTTATGTCATGGATTTTCCACCCAAAGGCCTCCTTATTGTCCCTCAAAACCCTCAACAACTTCTCCTCCATAGTGTTAAACAATCCTACAAAATAGTAACAGGCAAGGAAGAAGGAGGGTTAAGAAATACATATTTTAAGTTGAAGGGAAGTGGCTTCGACTCCAATGTAGGAGGATCCATAATGGAGGGCTTAGGCTTTGGTTCCTTGCCCCTTTCCAACTCTTCAAACCTTTGATGTCTCCAAGATTTAGTTCCTTGGTGAGGTTGAAGAAACATCAACATGTCCTCTTCCTCACCAGTTAAGTCCCAATTAGAGCCCTTAAGGATTAAGACTTTTTCTAGGGGGTCTGACACCCCCACATTTAGGATGGCACTATCTACTAATGCCTCAGTCATGTCTTTGGCATGCACAAAGTTGCAGGAGACAAAAGATAAGGGTTTCTTTAGGGAATCAAGTACTCTAAAAACTATCTCCTCATCACCAAGCCCCAGGATCAACTTCCCATGCCAAACTTCTATCAAGGCGTCGACTGTATTAAGGAAAAGGCGTCCTAAGATGATTAGGATATGCTCATCCTCCTCTATATCTAGTACAACAAAGTCGGTGGAGTAGATGAATTTTTTTCACCTTTACTAACACGTCCTCCACTACTCCCCTTGGATGAGCTATAAACCTATCAGCCAACTAAAAAGATATGTTAGTAAGTTGGGGCTCTTGCATCCCCAACTTCTTAAAAATAGAAAATGGCATCAAATTGATACTAGCCCTTAAGTCACACAAATCATTTTTGAAATAAGAGTTGTCAATGGTGTAGGGAATTGTGAAACCCCTTGCGTTCCTAAGCTTAGGGGGAAACTTCTTAAGAACCACAACAAAGCACTCTTCTCTAGGGCTAACTAGCTTAAATTCCCCAAGTTTCTTTTTGCTACAAACAATTTCCTTGAAAAATTTGAAAACCTAGGCATTTGAGCCAAAGCCTCAGCAAAAGGGATGTTAATGTGCAATTTCTTAAAAAATTCAATTTGAAACTGCCTATCTTTCTCTTCATCCTTAACCCTTTAAGGGAAGGGAATACTTACCTGAGAAGATGTAGTTACCTCTTTCCCTTTTTTCCTCCTTTTTAGGCTATCTCTCATCAGTAAAGGCTTTTTACTGTGGTGGAGGGTTCTCTTTTTCCCTCCTTTGTGGTCCTTCTAGTGCTTTGCCACTCCTAAGAGTGACTAACTTGACATCCTCCTTTTGGTTAGGTTTCGTTTGAGTAGGGAGGGAGCCTAGAGCTCTTTGGGACATCAGATTAGCTAGACTAGCTATTTCAATCTCCAGGGCTTTCATCTTGTCATCGTTCTTGGCCATATACTGCATCATAGTCTCCTACAGGCTGGGTTTCCTTTCCTCTTGCCTTTGATTTTGATTTTTCAAATGAGGAGGCTTGTAGATGTTCTGGTTCTGGCTTTTTTTTTTGTCCACCACAAGAGAAGTGGGGATGGTTCCTCTAATTGGGGTTATAAGTAGAGGAGTACAGGTCATTCTGAACTCGATTAGAGTTGCTAACAAAATTCACTTTTTCAATAGGATAGAAATTGCCCATTTGGTAGTCCTTCCCTTCATGGCCTGCCTGGCCGTATTGATCACAAGGAGGAAGGGTTGCCTGAGCAAATTGAGCATGAGCCCTCATCAGAGTTTCCAACTACTTGGTGGTGGTATTCAACTTTTGCTTCATGGCCACACTGGCTTCCACCTGGTGCACCCTAACTAGTCTTTTCATGATATGTCTATCATCATAAGAACAGTGGTAGTTGTTTGAGGCCAAGTCTTTTATGATGGCAAAAACTTCATTTGGGGACTTTTGTAGAATTGTCCCCGCAAGCAGCATTAATAGGGAGTTTGTTTTAGGCTGAAATCTTGCTGTATAAGATTTGAATTAGTTGCCTGCACAAATAACCATCATGGGGGCACTTTCTGAGTAAGTCCTGGAAGCGCTCCCAAGCTTCAAATAGTGACTATTGCTTATATTGAGCAAAGTTCACTATGTCTTTCTTCAGCTGGCTAGACCTTGCTGGAGGGAAGTACTTTGTTAGGAACTTTTTATGTGCACTGGTCCTAGGTGGAGATAGATCCTCCCGACAAGGAAGAAAGCCAATCTACCGCCTTTTCCACTAAAGAGAAGGGGAATAGGCCAAGCCTAATGGCGTTAGATGTGACACCATTGTATTTCACGGTGTTTGCAATCCTCAGTAACTTCTTCAGATGGCCTAGGAGGTCTTCAGAGGGCAGGCCCCCAAATTGTCATGAGTTCTACACCATGGAGATCAGTTCCAGTTTTAGCTCGAAGTTGTTCACCTCCATTGTAGGGTAGCGATTGCTGTAATTTACCCCTATTTGAGGGCTAAAATGCATCTCTGTCCATTAGGCTTTACTTTTTCCTTAGCCTGTTGCAATGTCTTTCAATCTCAAGGATATACTGTAGCTTAGGCTTGTGAGAACGGGTTAGCATAAACCAAAGAGTGAAGGAAGAGTGAGTGTGCTAAGCACCAGTTAGAGAAATAAGTATGAGACGAAGTAAAAGGTAGAGAGATAAAATAAAATAAGAATATAATAACATAAGATAGGGAAAGATGAGGTAAAATAAAATAAAATAAAATAAGAATCAAGTGAGACAAGATAAGAATAAGTAAGATAAGATAAGAAAATGCCTAATCCAACTTGAATTTCTCTTTTCTAATATCGTACTATTAGTCTCGGCAACAGCGCCAAAAATTTGATGTGACTGGAACATAAGGGCAAGCATACGCTATCGCAATAGTAACAATGAACTGGTCCAGATATTGTACCCAAGAGACTAACTTTGGAGAAATTCTTATGTTGTTTAGGTTGTTCAAATTAAAGGGGGTTTGAATGCAAAAAATAGAGGAAAATTGCTTTGGGTAGAATTGAACTTCAGTGAGACGAAACCTAGGACAATGGGTTCACCAATTCCTTCGACTCCCTTCCCCCTTACTTAAATTGTAGTTTTATTTTCTAGCTCAATTGGCAATTTCTGTCTACTAGATTCTTTCACAATCTTTGGTCATCGGTTGTAAAAAGTCTTTCTTGTATTAAACTCCTAGTTGGTCATGTAGTGGTTTAATCCAGGAAAGGAATAAGAGTAAAGAGGGTGAACAAATTCAATTGAGAGTTCGTTTCACAATTTGATCATTTAACATCCCAAACCCAATTACCCTAGAGGTCTACCAATTAATTATGGTACGGTTGCTGGTTAATTAACTAATTAAAAACATACAAGGAGTGATCAGTTCCAAACGATAAATTAAAGGATATTATGACAACTCAATTAAAAGAAAAAAGGAAAATAAAATCAACAATTCAAAGGGGTTTTGGTCATCTTAAGCATGGCTACACCATAATCCTAGCCTAAAGATTAGTTTTCCATAACAATAAAGAAACAACCCATTACAATGTGGAGCATCAAAAACCAAAGAAAAACCTTAACAAAAAGGCCAATCTTCAATCTCTGTTTAAAGAAAGATAAAGGAAGTCCTCTGAAACTTTAGAGAGTTTTCTCTCAACCAAAAATAAAAAGAATCAGAAAGAGTAGTATGAGAGTTCCTTGGTTATGTAAACTTCTTCATTTTTAAACCCTTAATGGGCTTGATGGAAGCACGACCGTGCATAGTGAAGCATGACTGTGCATTACTTTGAAGTATGGCCATGCTTCGGCTGTGTTGTTCCTTGTAAACAAAGTCTTGAAAATCAAGCACCAATGTGCATAATGAAGCATGATCGTGCTTCTTCTCATAAGCATAACTCCAAAATCGAAGCACGACCGTGCCTAATGAAGCACAACCATGCATCTCTGGTAGCAATAATTCCTTCTCTAAAGTTAGCCATTTCTTCCAAAATGCTGCTCTTTTCATCCTCTACACAAAATAGGAAAAAATAGGTCAAAAGTTGTACTTAACAAATAGAGACCCAAATTCCTCATGCTAGTCATAACAAATGAAGGTTTATCAGATAGTTGGGTGAATAACTCTTATTGTAATTCATCTTATGAATTAATGCCCAACCTAATGTCTCTAGGTTGTTAATCCTATTGAATTTAAACTAGTTAAGTCAAAAGCCAATGACTTTACATTTTGGATATTACAATTATCCTATTGCGCCTCACTAGTATAAATAAAGGCACTCCACTTTGGCAGACCCACACTTAATCAACACTAGCCTTAATGAGTGTCATATATCAGAAGGCATCATATGCATGACTTAATAATTATCTTGAAGATTTTTAAATGTCTTCAAAATTATCTAGTTGTTAAACAATTTAAACAATTAACGAGCACGCATCTTATACACAAACATGAAATAGATACAGCCTTCTATAAAACATTCCCAAAGAAAATAAAATATTGCATAATCTTATTAAGATAAGGAAACCTCATCTTACATACGAGGGGAGTGAGATGAGAAGAGAAATACATCAAAATTTTGGGAGGTAAGGCACGATACGTAGGCCATATTTTTAAACCAAAATAAAGTACTAAGGCCATAACCATTCACCATGCAATTATATCACAATTTATAAAATCTATATGCTTCAATCGCATTGATTTAATGTGTTTTACGAAATAAAACCCTATTCGTGCTTAACCTTAGATGACTAAGGTTCAACATTTGAAACCCAATTGACGTGCATTCATGATGGCCATGGTTTAACTCTAAACCTTCTTCATCCCCAAAACATGAACTTTTCATGTTGTATGAATTCAAAGATATACAAAATCACATATCCAATAACATAAATTAAATTTGGCAAAATATCACATATCCAAATAAAATTGGCAAAAAACCATATATTCATGTTATCAAATAATGAATTTTAAGTAAGTAAAGTATCATATATTCACGCTAACGAATACAAAGCAACAGAATATCACATATTCATATTGGCATTTAACAAATATTGAAAAAAAGGGCAAAATATATCATCAAAATTTTAGTGAATAAAGCTCAAAATGTGCCTTTCATTAACCGTGTTCTGATAGCAATTGTTGGATTGAGACATAGGACAATGCAATGAAACTAATATTTTTATTCCCTTATTGTTCAAATGAATAGCACAAATCAAAGCTAATGTAATATACAATAAAGGGTTACCTTTTGTTCACTGAACGAAGCTAGTATGCAACGTCTCTATAGGTGTCCACACAGACAAGCACGCGTCTCCATTCTCACATTAGGGTTCCTCTTTGTTTGTTGTACTAGTTGCAATTAGAAAGAGGTGACGGCTAATCTTAATTTCTGTCACAATATAGTGTATAGCCACATCTCCTGTAGCGCCTATTAATAAGAGAGAATTAGGGTTAGAGGAACGTCACTCATAATGAGTTTAATTCTAACGAATTGGCCAATTAAAAGTAGTTCTAGTCCAACTAGATTTTATCCCTAGTGAACTTGTCTTAAGTGTGGGACCCTATAAATTCTCTTAATAACGAGCCTCAATATTAAATATTTAGTGCATATACCAACAGAAATTGGGTAGCAAAGGATAATTTTTTTTTAGACAAAGAAACATGGCTATACATCATTTGAAATTATGACTGATATATTTTTAGAAATTTAATCCCAAGACAAAATTTAATGAATTAACACATGCTGCTTTTTTTTTTTTTTGTGTATCGTAACTTTTAGTTAGATTGTCCTTACATGTTTTTAGCCTAATAGACTTTTTCATTTATTTTTTACTTTTTTATTTTCACTTTTTTTGTTTTTTTATGCTTAAAAAACTTGCCTTAAGCAAACTTGGGCAATTGACTAGATTGATACCCACAAGATGATAAATTTTCCCTCATGTAGGGATTTTCAAATTGCTATTTCTACAAAACCTCTTGATTGAGAATCATTCAAAAGAGTTTTAGGTGTTTTTATGGGAATAACCTTATTTGGGAGTTGGGACAAGAAGTGAGAAGAAGATGAGATAAGGTGTGGAGACGAAGATAATGGAAAACAACTTGTTATGCAAGTTTATTAAATGAGTGCTTCAATAAGAGTTAACATCAATCAAAAGATTAGTCTATTAGGGTACTCAAGGACTTCAAGTAGTATCTTGGCCTAGAATTACTATCTTTTCCTCAACATTGGGAGTGAGTTTTGTGTGAAAATAAAAGAAAATAAAATGGGTAGGTAGTACTCAAGAGGGAGGTGAATTGAGTACTTTAAAAAATTTCGCAATCATTTCAAATTAATAAGGAGCCCCACGTAAAATCAACTTCAAAAACTTTTCTGAAAACAAATTTTGCCAATCCACTTCCAAAGGATCAAGGATTTATGAATTTTTTAGCTGAGGTAGTTGATATGATATGTATAATAATGACCAACCACAACAACTAATGATATAATGAATGGTGCAATGCAATGGTTATGTCTCCCAAATGTGCAATGTAATGCTAATGTTGAATAACTCAAAATAATGTAACGAATTTACAAACAAAACACTAATTGAATGTGTGATGGATAGAATCAAGATCAACAAGTCTTCAATTTAATGAAAAATAATGTTGTTTCAATTACCCATAGCTATTGTTAGGTTAATTTCCAAAAATCTTAATACAATCAACAAAATTAAAAATAGTTAGGGTTTAGAAGAGTGCACAAGGAAATTTATATTGGTTCACTCTCATCCACTAGAGAGCTACATCCAGTCTCCAATCCAAAGGATTGAGTGTTACCACTAAATTTCTCTTGTGCATAAACATACCTTACTTTGTGGAATGGATAACTCACCCAAGAACCCTAATTTTCAACTCCAATGAAAACCTTAGGGATAGCCTCACCCTAGATGCTTGAATTCATCATCAAGACTTCACAACTCTTGCATAAAGTGCAGCAAGATCCTAGAAACACACAACCCTAGTGTGCAATAACTCAATTCAATGAGAGAACAAAGAGAGCAAGTAGTGAAGATAATTTGGCAAAGTTTCCCCTTCTTTTTCAAAGATGTTCACACTTCTCAAAACATGTAAAAATAGTCTTTAAATATGGACTTTCGAAATTTATTCCAGGGGTTGAGTATTTGAATACTTCTATAGGTATTCAAATATATTTATTTAGAGTATTTAAATACTTGCTAATGTATTTGAATACTTGAGTCAGAGTATTTGAATACTTTTCCAGGTATTTGAATTCTTCTTGCAGGGTTGAAAAGTTCGCTCTTTGTAAAAATTTTCCTACAAGAGGTATTTGAATACTTCCTATATGTATTTGATTACTTGTCCCTGAAAGTGAAAAATATCATTTTCTAAAAGTATTCCATGACAATTCAAAAAAACATTTAAGTATAGGAATACTCATAACCAATTTAAAACATTTTAAGAAGCCCATATCCTGTTTAAAAACATTTTCAAAAACATTTTGTAAAACTAAGGGGAAAACCAAAATGCCAAAGCACATATGCACTCAATGATAAGCACAACTACCCAAAAGAATAACCTAGGAGCACTCAAAGTCAATAAGAAAATAACAAATACAATTCAAATGGAATATAATAAAAAGGGGATCAAAGAGAGGGAATCATCAAAACAAAAAAATATCCAAATGGAGAGCTCATGCGATGTAGAATCATCCTTTTCATTGGATGATCATCTACAATCTTTTGCATGATCATCTACAATCTCCCCTTTTTGATGATAACGGCCTCCTTGGTAACCTTTGCCAATGCCTTCATCAATATCCATCTAACTTGAGTGCTAGGGTAGATTATGAAAGTGTGTGCATCTCTTGTGCTAGCTCTTGCAACTATTGCAAGCCTTAGGCATATAACCTGCAAAAGGTAGATATGTATGCTCCCCCTGAATATGTGCATTTATGCAAGACAAACAGAAAATCAAGCCTTTCTCCAGCTCCCCCTTTGGCATTATCAAAAAGAGATAAACATATAAAGTGTGACACCCTTTACCCCAAAGCTAATTATTAAATAAATATTACAGAAATAATATACTCTTCATTGTGAAATAAAATGGTAATTTACAATATTTCTCTTCACACGGTAAAGGATGAAAGAGCAAAGATCGCACAAGAAGGGGGGTGTTGAATTGTGTGTTTTGAAAACTTTTCCACTTTACCAAAAATGAGTTAAAAAATAGTTTAAACAAAAGGATAAGGGGAAGAACAAGTACATGAAGATTTTATATTAGTTCACTCAACTTGAGCTACGTCCAGTCCCTTCAGCCAAAAGGTATTCATTAACCAACCTTAGGTTATACACCAAGTATTCTTTCACTTCCTCTTTAAGCCTTACAATGCAATCAACCTAGATTGCTTAACCACCCAAGTATGCTTTTTCACTAAGCCACTCCGGGCTTTCACAACAAAAACAGTCGTTTACAACAAAAGCTATTCACAATGTGAGAATATGAAAGTTTAAGTACAAAATGTAAAACACTTCAGAGAATTTTTAAGATCGTCCAGTAGCCGTAACAGAGTAGTTGTTCTTTTTCAATATATCTCACAGTCAGTATCTTTATGTTCTTCTCTCTTGAGCTCATATAAATAGTCTTCATAGAAAAGAGTCATTTGACATGATTCAGCTTTAGTTTTCAAGAAAGAGGCATATGTATCGAGCTATCAAAGAAGTCAAAAAAGGTGACTTTTGATCTTGCACTAAAACAAAAAGTGCAGAATTGCGTTGACGGTCTGCTTTTCTAATCATTCTTCATTCAGCTTGATAAGTTGACTTCTTTTTCTACAGTACTACGCTTATGCACAAAAATATATCTGTCTTTCATTTAATGCTTGACATTTTTGAACATTAGATCTCTTAAAAGGCAAAGCATTAGTGTCGATATATATATATATATATATATATATATATATATATATATATATATATGAAGGACGCATAGACTAGATGAGTATTTAAAAAACTTAGATGTTTTTTTTTTTAAAAACTTACACTTGGATCAATCTAGTACACGTGTCTAAGCTTAAGACACTTAGTCGCTGAAAAGAGACTTATTTTTGGACGGTTGTTATATACAAGTATATTGGGCGCTCATTAAGACTGGCGCGTTGGGCGCCAAGATTTCGGACGCTGTAAAACATTTCTACAAAAGACTTTAAAACTTAATAAGTTTGTTATCTTCAAAATTTTAAGGGATTAGACACTTCATTCATTTTTGGTTCCAACAATCTCCCCCTTTTTGATGATGACAAACCTTATAAATTTTTAAGTTTTGTGGATATATATAAAAAAGAAGGCGTATTGCATAAACGGGTTTCAATAGACTTACTATACTCCCCTTGAGTTTGATATGTCAAATTTGCATACTTTTGAGACATATAAAATATTAGTTTATGGATGAATGTCATGTAATGCACAAACAGAAGGCATCAAAGCAATCAGAAAGAAAACTTAAGAACAAAGAAAAAAAGGAGAGCAAACTCAAGCAAACTTATACTTTATTTCTCCCCCTTTGTCATTATCAAAAAAAAAAAAAAAAAAGAACAGACAAAAGAAAGAAAAAACAGCATCATTGTCACTATGGTGCTGAGGGAGGTGGAGATGGAGATGGTTGCGGGGATCTGAAGAGTTCTTGTTGGTTCTGGAAAATTTGTTGAAGGAGTGCCATAATGGGTTGAAGTTGGGTGGTGACATATTGTTGAATTGCCGGGTCAACTGGTGGAAGAGGAGGAGGTGCAAGAATGGCAATAGTAAGGCTTGCTGAGGCTTGAGATCCTGGAGTTAGAAGGGGCGGATGTGTTGGTGAGGGTGGTTGAGAAGAGATTGGTGGTTGAACTTTAGTGGGTGGAGGTGGTGCTTTTAAGAACTTCAGATTAAGAATCTGGAGTTGGTGTAGACACAGAGTTGCCTATGGGCATGGCCGCTTGAAAGTGTTGGGATGAGTTAAGGTAGCAATAAGGGCATAAAGGATGGAGGTTTCTATGCCAAAGATAGGATGCTCATCTGCTGGACGAACAAAGGTGACAGATGTGTCAGAGAAATGAAAGACACGAGCTGGACGCTGCGTGTACTTACAAGTTTGCACTGTTGGAGTTTCAGCCTTGTCGTCTGATGAGAGTCCACTACTAGACGCTTCTTACTCGTAGAGGAACATGTGTTGGTGCTAGAAGCGTTCAGCATCTTCCTCGTCCATGTCTTGCATTAGACGCCTAGATAGGTACCATTCCCGAGTCATGTCGGCGTGCTGTTTAACCTCGACTCTGGACGGTAGAGGAAGGGATGGTGGCTTGGTCAGCAACTTTTTCTTTTTGCTATTGATATCCAAGGTTGGAAGCCTTTGGTAGATGTGGTCTGGCTGGATGCATACTATAGTGGACGGGTTGATGTGTTGAGAGGGAGGGATGAACAACTGATACTTCAAATTGGCAAAGCTCTTCACATAGTTGCAAAACTTTTGGTCAAACGATGAGGGGAAGAATCCGGCTTCTTCAAGGTCCAAAGGCCTAAACTTCTGATCGGCAGGCCTGATATGGATGATCCGTTCGGACGCTCGATTACGCCCTTGTTGCATAGCTTATTTAGTCTCCTCAACTGGTGGTACTCTATGTTAAAGCACTCTAGGAGGGTGTGCATTCAGGCGCCAAGCTCACACAAGTTTGGGATACCTCTTTCTGATGAATCGCTTGAGCGGCAAATGTTCAATAGCTTCTAGAGGCAGAGTCAAGTATGCTTCAAATAGTTGATGGACATAGTCGTCCATATATCGCTCAGGAAAATTGGCGAGTAGTTAAAGCCAAAGTCTGGCTCAGTAAGAGGCTCTAGATGCAAAATGATTGTATTGTCGTCCACCAGATTTTGCTGATTGCCTTGTACAAAAAGCAAAGGCCATTGCTTTTTTGTTTTCTCCAAGTTTTCTTATTGGCCAGATGATGTATCCATGGTAATGAAAGAGGATAAGGAAGGTTGTATGGGGGCTTGATGGAGAGGTATGGTTTAGTGAGGTTGGTAGTGGGAATAGTGCAGGTGTAACCATCATCACCATAGCATCTTTGATTCAGGTGTGGTTAGTGTTTGGGCTTGTGTTTGGATTGGGATAGGTTACTCAGCAGGCTGAATAATTATAGATTCAGCAAAGTCATCTTCAGAGATCGTACCAATACCGAGGTAGATACCTTACTTTTCTTAGTTGTGGCATATGTCTGGTGAGCTTCAGCTGGTTGTTTGAGAGACGGAGTGGGTTGGACGGCTAGAACTTGAGGTTAGGCAAAAACTGCGACTGTGGAAGTCTTCTATTTCTTCAGAAGAACTTCGATGGGCTCATCGTCCTCATCATCAGATTCGACTATCAGCTGGAGTCTTCTCTTGGTAGGAATAGGTGCAACAAGTGGAGGAGGAGCAGTAACTTGAGGAGCAGGTAGAGTTGGAGGCTTTTGAGACTTAGACCTCGTTACTCTGGA
Source organism: Spatholobus suberectus (assembly GCA_004329165.1). NCBI lineage: Eukaryota > Viridiplantae > Streptophyta > Magnoliopsida > Fabales > Fabaceae > Spatholobus > Spatholobus suberectus. The sequence continues at coordinate 79,522,783 of CM014735.1, read as the reverse complement.
TGACTTCGCCTTGGATGGTTTCTTCCGTGTGGATAGTTTAGCAGCAGCGATGAGATGGACGAATAAAGCTTCGTCGTCCATCGGCTCAACTGGTTGGATAGTTTGCTGTTTAGCAGTTTGAGGCACTTCCTCAACACGTTCCTCCTTCATGTCCACCATCTTGGCTGTCATTTCTAGAGGCATCAGCACAAATCCAGCCTTTATCTAGGCAATGTTGTTGCGGCCAAAAGGCAATTGGGTGAACCTATGGCCATCACCCATCATTCTTATTTCAGTTTGCTCACCAACAGATAAAGCGAAGAAGGTATGGTACACTTGTTGCATCCAGAACACCCTGTTCAACAAAGCAACATAAGTAATCTGGTTAAACTCTCCTCGTCACTTCATAGTCCTGAAAATGTTGTTGAGGATGAGCTGAGGGAGGTTGAACTATTGTCCTGTGATCATGTGGAACAAAGCAAACTAGTGCAGGAAGGTTACGTTGTCCTTGGACCCAGCTTTGTGCAATATGCCTTTATTCAGAAACTACTAATACACCTTGCCTTCCTTTGTTAGCTTGCTGTACTCAACAGGTCCTACACCTTCTGGTCCCATCAAGGCTGCATCCACAGTTTCATGTCCATCGAAATTGTTCTCCCAGCCGTTCTTTATACAGGAGCCAGCTTTTTCCCAGCCAATGGCTTGAGCAACGCCCCCCAGGTCCAGAGTGACCTGTACTCCCAGAACAGTACCAACTATATTTGTTTTCGAGAACTCTATAGATTTCCAGAAGTGCTTGATGAGATCTAGATAGATGATCTCATTCAGGTGGAAGTAGTTCAGGATTCCACAGCGCATCAGGTTGTCCTTCCCCTTGACACCCATGCCGTCAAGGGCTTGTATGTTGAACCGACTCTCAATCAAAACAATAGCATTGTCCATACTTTCAACATGGGCCATGGCTTTCATGGCAGCATCAGTTTTCTCCACCACCATTTTTGAAGGTTTAAGGGTTAGGGTTTGAGAGCTTTGGGAGATGAAGAGAGAGAGAGAGAGTTTCAAAGATGGCAAAAGTAAGGTAAAAGTGTTTGGTTTGCAGGTGCTTAAGTGTATAGGAAGTAATTGATGGGTTTTTGTTTAGGCAGTTTTTCAAATTTTGAAGAGCACATTAAATGCTGGTTCAGGCGCACACATTTCACGAGGGCAGTTTATGGCGCATAAGTGACTCAGACAAGAATAAAGTATTTATTTCAAATCATTATCTGTGAAAACATGATTATGTACGGATGAATATTTTTATGCACATAAATATGAACCATTATGAAATGCGAACTGTAATACTAATGGAGGCATGCATGATAGACGATGTAATGATAATGGACGCTATATGACTTTGGATGCTATTTGTCATTGGACGGTCAAGGCTCATGAAATAAATTTATTCCTTTATAAATTCCATACCAAGACGGTCTCGAATATGGATGACTTTATCTTTAGGAAGTGATTTTGTAAATATGTTTGCTAATTGATTTTCAGTATTAATGAACTGATTATCAATAACTACTTTCTGAACATAATCTCTTATAAAGTGATGTTTTATTTCAATGTGCTTTGCTCTAGAATGCAACATAGGATTTTTAGATAAATTTATGGTAGTAGTATTATCATAGAGGATAGGAATTTTACTATTATAGATATTGTAGTCCTCTAGTTGATGCTTGATCCATAAAATTTGTGAACAACAGAACGCTGTTGAGATGTATTCTATTTGCTCATCTAGGAGGTAAGATTTCCACCAACGAGGTGACATCCTCCACTAGTGCTTTTTCGTTCTATTTTGTCTCCTGCATAATCAGCATCACATAATCCAACTAACTTGTAATCTTTATTTGACTTAAAGCATAAACCAAGATTAGTGGTTTTTTTTAAGTATCTAAATATTCTTTTACTGTTGTGAGATGGATTTCTCTGGGATCAGACTGAAAACGAGCATAGAGACATACACTAAACATGATATCAGGTCTGGATAGTATAAGATATAGTAGAGATCCAATCATACCTCTGTATGTGGTTTCATCTACCCTTTTGGATGTGTCGTCTAGTCCATGTATTAAAGATGGATGCATTGGTGTGCTCATTTCTTTGGCATCGTCCATCTTGTACTTCTTGAGTAGCTCTTTTGCATACTTTGTTTGATATATGTATATGCCATTGTTAGTCTTTTTCACTTGTAATCCTAGGAAGAATTTCAGTTCTCCCATCATGCTCATCTCAAATTTTGTTGTCATAAGCTTAGAGAAATCCTTGCACAAAGCATCATTAGTAGCACCAAATATGATATCGTCCACATATATCTGTGCAATAATAAAATGTGAATGGATGTTTTTGTGAAATAGAGTAGTGTCTACTTTTCCTCTTGTGAAATCATTTTCTAAACGAAAAGAATTTAATTTTTCATACCAAGCTCTTGGAGCCTGCTTAAGTCCATATAAGGCCTTCTTGAGCTTGAAAACATGTTTAGGAAAAGTGTCACACTCAAACCCAGGAGGTTGTTTCAGATAAACTTCTTCATTTATTATAACATTGAGGAATGAACTTCTTACATCCATGTGATAAAGCTTCATATTATTATGAGCAGCAAATGAAAATAAAATACAAATGGCTTCTAGTCTAGTTACAGGTGCAAAAGTTTCAGTGAAATCTATACCTTCTTGTTGAGAGTAGCCTTGAGTTACAAGTCTAGCTTTGTTTCTTATAACTTTACCTACCTCTTCCAACTTATTACGAAACACCCACTTTGTTCCTATTATGGATTATCTTTAGGTGTATGAACTAACATCCATACGTCATTTCATTCTAACTGACTTAGTTCTTCCTTCATAGCTTTAATCTAGCCTTCGTCCAGGAGAGCTTCGTCTACTATTTGTGGTTCCATCTGGGAAATCAAAGCAGTTTGAGCTTGCTCCTTGAAGGTTGATCTTGTCTTGACATGATCGAATTTGATCTTTTGGGTGGTAAGTCTTCATATGCCATTGTCATCCAGATGCTTCCTTTTATTCTTCCTTTGGATCGTCTAACAGGATTCTGGATGCTAGTAGCTTGGTATTGTCCATCTTCATATTTGCAAAGGATTTGTCTAGCTTTGATAATTCTCTATCAGGCTTATTGTCATTAAACTTTACATGAATGACTTCTTCAACCGTTAAGGTTCTAGAGTTGTAAACTCTATATGCCTTGGGCGTTTCAAAATAGCCTAACAATATTCCATTATCACACTTAGAATCAAACTTTCCAAGATTGTTCTTAATGTTTAAAATGAAACATTGACACCCAAAAGGATGGAGATATGATATGTTAGGTTTTCGTCCTTTCCACAATTCATATGGAGTCTTTTTCAAAATAAGTCTAATATATATTCTGTTTTATAAATAACATGTCGTGTTTACAACTTCAGCCCAGAAGTGTTTAGGAGTAGAGTTTTCATTAAGCATGGTTTTAGCCATTTCTTGCAATGACCTATTCTTTCTCTATATCACACCATTTTGTTGAGGTGTACGTGGTATAGAAAAGTTGTGGAGAATTCCATTCTCTTCACAGAACCCTTGAAAACTTTCGTTTTCGAACTCTCCTCCATGATCACTTTTGATTGAAGTTATGCAAACACCTTTTTTGTTTTGAATTCTTTTGCAAAATATAGAAAAGACTTTGTTAGACTCATCTTTGTGTTTTAGAAACATAACCTATGTCCATCTAGTATAGTCATCTACTACAACTAACCCATATCATTTTCCACTAAGAGAGGTTGTTCTACTAGGTGCAAACAAATCAATATGCAGAAATTCAAGTGGTCTAGTAGTGGAAACAATCTTTTTTGAATCAAAAGAGCTTTTCACTTGTTTCCCTTCTTGACATGCATCACAGAGAACATTAGATTTGTATATGAGATTTGGAAGTCCTCTTACAAGGTTATGCTTGTTTAGCTTTAAGATTAACCTCAAGCTTGCATGTCCAAGTTTCTTGTGCTAAATCCATTGATTCTCGTTGATGGATACTAGACATGACACCTTTTGATTTGTAAGGTCATTTAGGTCAATCTTATATAGATTGCTTTGCCTCTTAGTAGAAAATAATATAGATCCATCCAAGTTTCTGACTGTACATTCATCTTTGTTAAACGAGACACTGTGTCCACTGTCACATAATTGACTTATGCTCAGCAAATTATGTCTAAGTCCTTCAACATATAAAACATTATCAATAGAAAAAGGGTGTTTTCCAATTTTGCCTATTCCTATAATCTTACCTTCTGATTTCCTCCAAAGGTGACCTATCCACCATTCTTTAGTTGGAGGCTTTGGAACATAGACTTTTCTCTTATCATGTGTTGTGAGCAGCCACTGTCCAGGTACCATGACTAATGTTTCCTTTCTGTTGTCAAGCATATCTACAACAGGAATAATTATGGACTTAGGTACCCAAATGGACTTGGGTCCTTTCTTGTTAGTTCTAAAGGCATTGGACGCCTTTGTGACTGGACGATGAATGCATCGTGATGATTCATGACCGGTTTTTCCACAGTATTTGCAATGAGTAATAATTTTAGCTGTTACAGAGACTTCCTTTTTAATAAAGCAACTCCAAACTTGTCATGTGGACTTTGTCTATAAGACAAAATTTTATTTAAATTTTCAATCCCATTGACAAATTTGGATAGACTTTCCTTTAGGTGGTGTACTTCCTTCTGAAGTTCTAAGGCTTCATTAGGGGGTATCACTTCTGGAACATCCTTTGCCTTTAATTTTTCATTCTCTCTCAAAATATTTTCATAATTTTCTTTAAGTAAATTGTATTCTTTTGTCATTTTGGAAAACTTCTTTTTCAAATCTTTGAAACCTACTGAGAGAGTTAAAGAATTAGAGAGCAATTCATTATATGCTTCTTGAAGGGAAAATATGTCATTGAAATTTACCTGTTCATCTTGCTCATCCTCTGAGCTCTCTGAACCGATCTCCACCATGAGACACAAATTTGCTTCTTCCTCTCCTTCTTCTTTCGATGAGGATAGGTCCATATCCTCCTAAGTAGCTATGAGTCCTTTCTTCTTCTTTTTGAAGGTTTTCTTTTTCTCCTTTTGTAGGCTTGGACATTCAGCCTTGAAGTATCCAGGCTTCTTGCATTCAAAGCAAACTACTGGAATCTTCTCCTTGGGCTCCTTGCTAAACTTCTTTGTGAAGTTTCTAGCTTTGGACCCTCCTTTCTTTCTCCACATGGCTTGTATCTTTCTTGATGTGAAAGATATCTCATCCTCATCAGAGTCATCTTCTTCAAACACTTGCTCAGAAGATTCTTCCACATTTAGGGCTTTGGACGATGATGTCTTTGTTGGACGCTGAACGCTTAATGCAATGGACTTTCTTTTCTGTCCTTCGTCCTGTTTTAGCTCCAACTCGTGAACTTTGAGAGTTTTAATTAGCTCTTCCATGGAGAGTGTTGTTAAGTGCTTGGATGCTCTCAATGTTGTAACCTGTGGTCTCCATTGTCTAGGCAAACTTCTTAAAATTTTGTCAATATGATCATAGTTATCATAAGTTTTACCTAGGGATCTCAGGTTATTTATGATAGTTTGAAATCTACCAAACATAAGTTCAATAGTTTCATTATCATCTATAGTAAACAGTTCATATTGTCTTACAAGTAAGCTCAGTTTGGATCTCTTTACTTGTGAGGTACCCTCATAAGCAAGAGTGAGAGTATCCCACGTTTTTTTAGCACTTCTTAAACTGTGCACTTTTTCATATTCTGATTTAGAAAGTATGCACATAATAGCATTTCGAGCTTTAGAGTTAAGAAAGTACCTTTGTTTGTATGCTTCTGTCCATTAACCTTTAGGTAACTCAATTCCGTTTTGGTCCAAAGGCAGATAGTCACCAATTTCCACTACATCCCACATGTCGATGTGGCATGCTATCATTCTTTGTTTCCAGTAGTCATACTTTTGACCTTTGAAGAGCAGTGGTCTATTTACAGCTTTTCCTTTGTTATCCATGTATGCTCAAGATCTTTTTATCCCTGCACTATTAGATGCTCAACCCCAAGAGGCCAAGCTCTGATACCAATTGACAAAGCAAAAATTGCACAAGAAAGGGGGGGTTGAATTGTGCGTTTTGAAAACTTTTCAACTTAACCAAAAAGGAGTTAAAAAAATAGTTTAAACGAAAGGATAAGGGGAAGAACAAGTACACGAAGATTTTATATTGGTTCACTCAACTTGAGCTACGTCTAGTCCTTTCACCTAGAAGGTATTCACTAACCAACCTTAGGTTATACACCAAGTATTCTTTCACTACCTCTTTAGGCCTTACAACGTAATCAACCCAGATTGATTAACCGCCCAAGTATTCTTTTTCACTAAGCCTCTCCAGGCTTTCACAACAAAAACAGTCGTTTACAACAAAAGCTACTCACAATGTGAGAATATGAAAGTTTAAGTACAAAATGTAAAACACTTCAGAGAATTTTCCAGATCGTCCAGTAGACGTAAGAGAGTAGTTGTTCTTTTTCAATATATCTCATAGTCAGTATCTCTATGTTCTTTTTTCTTGAGCTCATATAAACAGTCTTTATAGAAAAGAGTCGTTTGAGATGATTCAACTTTAGTTTTCAAGAAAGGGACGCATGTATCGAGCTATCAGAGAAGTTAGAAAACGTAACTTTTGATCTTGCACCAAAACAGAAAGTGCAAAACTACATTGGCGATCTGCTTTTCTGATCATTTTTCATTCAACTTGACAGCTTGCTTCCCTTTTTTGCAATACTACGCTTATGCACAAAAATGCATCTGTCTTTCATTTAATGCTTGAAATTTTTTGAACGTTAGATCTCTTAAAAGGCAAAGCATTAGTCTCAAGATATATATATATATATATATATGAAGGACACAAACTAGACGAGTATTTAAAATACTTAGATTTTTTTAAAAAAAAATTTTACCCCTGGATGAGTCTAGTACATGCGTCTAAGCTTAAGACACTTAGTCATCAGAAAGAGACTTACTTCTGGACGGTTGTCATATACGAATCTATTGGACACTTGTTAAGACTGGCGCGTTGGACGCCATAGTTTTGGACGCTGTAAAACATTTTTACAAATGACTTTAAAACTTAATAAGTTTGTTATCTTCAAAATTTTGAGAGACTAGACGCTTCATTTGTCTTTGGTTCCAACAAAGGACATTACATGCACAACTCATGTTTACTAAAACTCCATAAGATACTTTACTGATTGACCAAAAGATGGTGGACCATAGTTGGCCATACAAGTCTTTGGAAAATAAACCAATTTAAAGAAGTAAAACTATTAATCTAAAGTTTAAAAGCTAAAATAATAAATAACTAAGACCCCGATGTCACATTACTATCAAAGTTGACAAAACTCAAAGATGCTGTAAAATAAACTACAATAAGACTAATGCCTCCACTCTAAGACTCTCCACTCTAAGACTCTTCTTTAGGGTCCTGCTGGACATCACCTGTAAATCATAGACAAAAACAAAAGACACAGGAAACAAGGGAGTGAGATACATCTCACATCATGCTCAAAGTATGACGATGGAAATAGGTAGAACACAACACATGCAAAATCAGAATAATCATTAAGGATTAAAAACACACGAACATATGTGATGCAATGTCACCTAACTTCTACTTCTAATGCACATGTGGTACTAATCTAAGTTCATCTCGAAAGTAGACTAGGAGTAAGTGCACAACCATAAAAAGCGTCATCGGTACCAATGCCTTTGGCTTTTGCACCCACAACTAGTATGATATTTTCAATGACTAGTCAGGGTTACCCAACATTGTTAGTATGCTCTAGCTCCATGGGATCAACATGGGCCATTGGAGTTTCCACACCAAGTACCTTCCTAAGGCTAGGGTTAGACAACTCATCCCGGCCTCCACTAGCTGAATTCCTACATACTTTCTTTCTCCACATGATTCAATGTCATGATGCATGGTCACACATAATACTCACAGCACTTCATAGGTTTTTACCATAGAACTTTAACACAAATTTGCATAATACTCAGTTTTCTCAAGGTAAATAACAATCACAAGATGTAAACTCAATAAGGCATCCAAGTAATGGCAATCAAACAATAAATAGACATAGAAGATCAACAACATCAACTTAGTGTCTTAGTACATCTCACTTGATGCCAAAGGATTGGTGCTTAGCACCGTCCATACAGGGAACTCACTATCACACTCACACAGCGCCAATTTTCTGGCACTCAGTGCTAAACTTCCAAAGGACCAAGGTTGCTCCTTGCCTCTGCCAGCGCCAAACCTGGCTCAACACCAAAATTTTGGCGCTTAGCGCTAAATTGCGATTTTGCATATTGCGAGGGTTTGCAAAATGTGTAACCTATGACTTTCCTTGGCTTCCAAACGGTCCAAAACAAATAATTAAAATTCTTAATCACTTCTTCTACCTTGATAATTGGTCAATCTAATCTATAAACTCCTCACTCACTCACAATCTCCTCAAAACCCATTAAATCCCTAATGTGGACACAAAGGGGAAAGGGGCAAAAACAATTCATGACAGTCCATATATACAATTAAACATGAATTTGCTATAAAACACATTAATGATTGGGGGAAAATCACATTTTCTTTTACACACAATCATACAATTTCACACACAATTAGGGTCTAAGGCCAACCCCTCTACCCACGACCAAAGTCATACGCATGAGCGAGATAACTCACTTCTCCTTACCTTAAAAAAGACAATTTCTAGTAAGAGGATGCGAAAGGTGCAGCAACATCTTCCTACGGTTCTTTGCTTCTTGACTACAACGCCTCTAACAACACAAAATCTCCAAAGAGGCACAAGAGAGAGAATGAGGAAAAAAGGTTAGGTTTTCAAGAAACCTAAGGGATTCTTAAAGCTAACTTTGGGCTTATGAAAACTAAGCCCAAGATAAGGGTCTTAAAACTTTTAAAAACATTATAATTATAAAACCCCATTTTAAAGGCCCAATATCTCTTTTTTTGAAAATACAATTTTATTAAATACAAGACAAACAAATAATAATAATAATAATAATAATAATAATAATAATAATAATTCACATTAATTAAAGGAAAACATTGGGGTGTTACATAAAGCAAATGCACAAGAGAGAAGACTCTGCATCGTGATAGTCAATATAGTGGTTAAATAGGATGAGCATTGCCATCTTCATGTATCAAACATGAATAATCATGCATAAAAGGAAAAGACAAAGGAGTGAGGTGATTTTTGTTCTTAAAATCACTTTCACATTAATGGTAGGGAATCTTATTGTCAGGCATAGATAAAACATAGCTAACAATAACAAAATGGGGAACATAGTGTCTTATATAAGTTGTAATACACTACCTTAGACTCTATTTAGATCCATACTTTCCATAGAGGAGTAATAGTTCTCAACAAAATCGGAAAGTGATTGGGAGTACATACACCCCTTCCAAAATCATCAACATGGTATAATCCTCATCATCATCAAGGAATAAAGCAATCATTCAGCACAAGACATTCATCATCCACACAGAAGTATACTTTCGCATCAATCCTGGAATGTTGACTAGTTGTCAGGGTTATCCAGCTTGGTCAAGTGAATATCTTAGCTCAAAAGCGCTACCTTGGCCATTGGGACCTTTACCCGCATGATACCTTACCCCTATGACCTCCACAAGTGGGTACCAATTTGTGGCTTCACATGCAAGGTGTCATGCCACTACATGTCCCTTGCATCACACTACTCAACTATTTAGCATCTCATCACTCATCAATCTTATCTTTAAGCAAATATTTCCCCTTCTCTCAACATATCTGAGCACCAGTATATTATCTTTTTAATGTCTCTACTTCATATTGCAAAGACTAAGTCTTTATTCATCTCACATTATAACAGATTGAGGTCAACACAAGTGTATAAGAACATCTACACAATTTATAATTGAACAATTTACTTATAAATTTTTAGAAGTCATGCATTTAAATAACAAGAAAATCCTTAAGAGAAGTAATCATAATTTTAAAAAAAGATTAGTGAATCATTAATTTAATAATTTTATTTAGCCATCTTAAGTACCTAATTTTAAGGATTAAACTTACTTGGTAAAATCTAAGATTAGATACTAATTTATTTAACAAAGTCAAATTTAGTCTTGGTGATTAATCAATAAGATTCAATTTTAATTTAATTATGGATCTTATGTACTTAATAAAGAATTAGACTAGTTGAATATAATTTTTAAAAAAATCTAATTGTTTTTATATTATAAAAATTGAACAATATAGGGAACAAAATGTTAGAGATTCATTATGTAGCCACTACTTTATTAAATTAAAATTAAGTTTAACTTAAGCTAAAACCTCAAGTAATGGAATGGATTTAGTTTTGGTGACAAGAACTTTCTAATTTATAAGGTTTGAGAGCCAAACTTAATAGTTATTGAAATCTTTGTTTTTGTTTAAAGAATTTGATGTCTATCTACTATTATATTTTTAAGAATAATTTCTAAAAATCCTTCTTGAAAATTTCAAATCCTCATTTAACCAAATTAAGTTTTCATTAAACCATAACCTTGTTACTTAGCACAAGTGAAGAAAATCATTCTTTTCTCCCATTAAAGCTGTGAGCTCTCCTACCTAAAGCCACCATTGTTTTTCAATTTATTTCAATACACTAAATCTTAATCCATTAGAAATCAAGGTAGGAAAAAAATTAATTCAGTTGCTTGCTTTCCCCAAAAAAAATAAAAAAATTGTGACCTTCAAGGGAAAAACAAACTTCAAAATCTTTTTACCAACATTTAGTCAACTCATAAAAAAAAACATTAAGTTTTCCTTGAACACAACCAAAACCATGAGCTTAAATCAAGGCTCAAGCTCTTAACCATTTTTATTTTCAACTCAATCATCCATTTTAAAGCTATATTATTCATGATTCACAAAAATTTTTTTTTGCTAAATTCTCCCTTGAACACCTTAAAGCCGTGAGTTATATATGCGAAACCAAGGCTTCAAAATTTTTCCTTTTAACATAACCAACAGAAACCCATTATTCTTACATCAATGCCGTCTACAAATCAATAATATTTTGCCACAAACAAGTAATTTCCAACAACCACATATAATAAAGAGAAACTTCATAAATCAACCTTTTCAACATTAAGATTAGCAACAACAATGGAAGCAAAAGGATTTTAAGATGGTCACCAACAAAATGGGTTTGGGGAAAGCCCACTAACATCCATGTGAAAATAAACATTTTAAGAACCCACCCCACTCCCCCATTACCTCACAATAGTTGATGACCAGGTGGAGGAAGGAAGGAGGTGATGGTGCTTCACAAAGTTGTTGATAGTGGAGAACTTTGGAGGGAATGGTGGCACCTTGAGTGGAGCTTTTTTGTGTGACAAATTTTTTTTTGTGAGGGAGAATTGAAGTGGGAGGCTCACGGATTTTTCTAGCAGAGAAACAAGGTGAGATAGCTTCACCAAGTGAGGGTATTTATAAAGAAAGTTAAGGGTGAGGTGGCATTTGATGATGTCATGTGAATGACATCATCTAGGATGATGTCACCCTCTAGAAACATGTGTTTATTTTGTTAAAACTAGCTTGGTCCCTGGTTCCAAAGGTTTCTTTGTATCGCCTTGCAGAGGCTTCTCAAGTCTCTGCATTTAATTTTAATTTTGTCAGTTAATTTGATCGTTATCGCTAAACTTTAGTAATTTTATTTTAATACCAAATTAATGAATTTTTATGTGAAACTTGATATACATATTATTTTATAATTAAAATTAATTTCCATAAATTAAATTTTTATTTTTATTTTTTCTAATTTTAAATAATTAATTAATAATTTTGCGTTAAAAATTCATATTAAATTTATTTTAACTCAATAAATTCTAAAATTTTTATGAAAATTATAAAATTAAATTTCTCACCTAAAAATATACTAACAATGTCATTTTTACTATTTCTATATGCCAAACCAATATTGGTTTGACTTAACAGACAACTAGCGACATTTTGATCATTTTCATTTTCCATAAGAATTGCAAAAAAATTTCAAAATTATATTATATTATATATATATATATATATATATATATATATATATATATATATAACATGTTTTCAGGATCAAAATGACATTTTCACATGTCATCCCTTTACACTGATAAATTGGGACATAATTGTCACTTTTTCATTTCTTTGGGCTCCAGCTTAAAAAAATTATTAAAAATCACGATTAACTAGTTCTTGAAATTCTAAACACAATGGTGGAAAACAATATTTTGAGATTCCTTTTCAATTTTCCAAAATTAAATTCACAAATAATAGAAAAACAGTTGTAAAACTAAGGTAGGGGTGCTACACATCTCATAGCATAGAAAACCCACGGTGAGTTAAAGTCTCAAAACCCCCTTGTTTTCTTCTTCTTTGGGTGCCTCTTTTAGGCTTTGCATGTGGACCTTCGAATCTCCAAATGCCACATGCAAATGCATTTTCACAATCTACGCATGATGATCTTCATTTTGGTAGGTCATTGCTGATCGAACAATCGAAGAGAAGACAACATCGATCATAAAATCAAGAGTGAGATACGTGAGCGAGAACCAGATCACAACTTGAGAGCTTCTCACCACTCGAGGTAAGAGGTACTGAGATGGTCTACTGCTAGTAGACATATAGAGTCAATTAGGAGCACCTTACTCCTAACAACTTATAGCTTTGAACTGTTAAATTTATGTTTCATGCACTCTCATGTTTTGGATTGTGTTCTAATGATTGTGAATGAATATGTTTGATTGTGATTGGGTATAACTGAGTTGAGCCATGGGGATTCAAAAGGAAACCGAAGTTCTACGGAGCTATAAGGTAGAGTGGTTCATTAAGCTACTCTACAAGCCACACCTAAAGTCAAGAAACATATATGAATCTTGTGCATGTTTGCTAAAATTTTACTGAATTTTGCCCATTTTGTATGAACTAGTGTGATTTGTCCTTGAGGAACCAACCCTTGGTTTTTGGTGGTCTTGTAGTTCTGAGGCTCTTCTTTTAAGCCCAAATGGTCCTATATTTTTCTCCAGTTCATAGAATATTTGCTGAATATTTTGGCAAGATAGGTTCAGCCTGCTTTCGTGTATGGTAGTTTTAGGTTTAAGGACTTTGTGAGTCCAATTGAGATGACTTGGGTGCTAAAGTTGTGGGATTGATTCCCTTGTGTCTCACTTGGGAAGGGTTTGGATGTGTCCCTAGCCATATGCTAAGCCTTACTTAAGGCTTTGAAAAGTTGAAAGTCATGAATTATGTTGTGCATGCTTGCTATTGGACAGCACCTATCCTATTTTCTTTTAATTAGTGTGAGTTGTCCTATTAAAATTAATTAAAACTCTTTCATGGGCATATACCCCTAGGTGTCCTCTTTCCAAACCCTATGGTCCCATAATTTTTGAAAGTTTCCTGGAATATTTGGTGAATTTTCTCACGAGTGATGTCAAATCTATTTTTGGGCAGTTTTACTAGTACGCTTCGGCTCCATGGCATTAGCATAGGCCATTGGAGCTTCCCAACCAGATATCACCCCCAAGGTCAGGGTTAGAGAACTCATCACGACCTCCACCAGTTAGATTCCTACATACTTTCCTTCATCATGTAGCTCAAATGTTATGATGCATGGTCACATACAATACTTATAGCTTTTCATAGGCTTTTATCATGGAACATTGATACAAGTTCATATCACACTCAGTTTTCTCAAGGTAAATAATAATCATAAGGTATAAACTCAACAAGGTATCCAAAAGAAGCAATAATGAGTTAAAGACCACAAAAGGAGTTCACAAGCGCAAAAACAGGTGAGGAAGAGACTTAGACGTGCATTTTGGAGTAGCCAAGGTCGCACCCGCCTGGTAAGACAAAAGGGCCGCTCGACCGATCACACCAGGACTCACCCTGCCTGGTAGGTTATGTATCCCGCTCGGTAGGTCCACGTGCCTAGTAGAAAATGCAATCGCCTGACACTAGCACAGAGTTCAGTTTTCAAAAAATAGTCACATAATGGCTATCTAACCCCATCAAACGGGTCTGAGGTATGAATTTTAATTTATTTTTCCCATTATCTTTGGCTTCTAAACAATCCAAAACAATTAATTAAATTATAAATCACTTCTTCTACCTTGATAATTGGTCAATTTAATCTATGAACTCTTTACTCACTCATCATCTCCTTAAAACCCATCAAATCCTTAACTTAGGCATAAAGAGGGGGTAAAGGTAAATAAATAAACAAGCACAACATAAAGGACAAGGAAGGAAACGGGAGAGACCATTCACCTTTAGGGATATGCAAAGCTAAGTTCTAGGACTTGGGTTCTCTAGTTTCTATTTCTTCTCTTTCTCTTCCTCCTCTTCTTTCTTTTCTCTTCATTCTCTCTAACTTCTTTCTACTTCTATTTTTGACGGCTAAACCTAACTGTCCTTCTCTATTCCTTTCTTATAACATGTGGGTGAACATGTGGCTTAAAGGGCTTTAGTCTCCTATTGGGCCTTAGATGGTCTTTTAGGTTCTATTATAACATTCCTACTAATTTCTAACACTAGGGTAATAATAACAATAATAATAACGACAATAATAATAATATAATAACAACACCATAGCACAGAATTAATAATAATAATAATAATAGCAACAACAACAACAATAAATATAACAATAACAATAATAGGAACAATAATAATAAGAGATATAATAACAATAACTCTTAAGGCGTCTTTTATCTAATAACACATGAGAAGGGTCTTAATAAGAGCTACCTCATGGTTTATTTCTAGTACCTAAAATTTAAGGTGTTACAACCCTAGCATGTCATACCACGTGGGTCATGGTGGTTATACCCATATAGGGCTATTGATAGGATTAGAAACCTTGTCTTGTTGGGAGTGTTTACGGTGTCTGTGGGTCCTCGATTTTGGTGTTTATTGTTGGATTAGTAGTTTCTAGTTTTCATTTGGATAACTATAATCGTATTTTTGACATGTACTATTTGGATTTATAAACCTATTGTACTTATTTTCTAGTTGGATAAGTGCATGGAACCTTTTTTCTAATGGCATTTAAGATTTTGTATTTCCCACCTCTAATACCCCATATTCAATTGTTATTAGGTACTAATGGACAAGAGCATTACATTTTAAAATATTTATTTCTTATTTTTGATATATGAGTTATTATACTTGCCTACTCGAATAGGCTGATTTCATTTATATATGCATATATAAACTGTCTATTAGGTACTTGCGAATGTGGTCACTTTGCGTGCCCAAATTTTGTTATTCCCTTAAGCAAGGGTATTGTAAAATGTTTTTGTTACAGGTTCCATGTTTTATGAAACAATAACACAGGTTTATATTAAAACGCAAAAAATTTACCCACGTTTTTATTAATTTAAAATAATATATGGTTTATTTTCCTGATCATAAATGAAAACTAGTTAAACTCTAATCCCAACAAGTTGGGTCCTTACATCTGGCACTCATTGAAACATTGTCTCATTAGTTTAGTTTCCATGTTCCAGATTGAACAGGTATGGAAGAAGAAGATAAGTGGCCTTGAATATAACATGTTTTGTATAGTGATATCTTCATAGTCTAAATATTTTGAAGGACTTTGGTTCTATTCATTTGTATAGGGCCTCTATGTATGGAAATGGCTCTCGTATTGTGTACATGATAACATTACTTAGGAATGATGTATGACTTTATTCATTGAACTCTTGAGTAATGAAATCATATATGAGATTTATCTATACTCTAATATGTAAAAATGTATAGTTTAAGGTAATGCCCCTTAAGGTGTTACATTTTGGTATCAAAGCAGTTCAATCTTTTAGATCGTGGATAGTATGTGTTAGTCTGAGTAGCTAGCTTGTCTTGTTTTGTTCTTACCATGAATTCTGCCTTGCTTGGTTATTGTGTATTGAGCCTGATCAACTCAATATGTGGTGCGATATAAGTGGAGAATATAGCGAGAAGAGAAAGACCACCAACATTCCTTCATACCCCTGAAATGGCGGCCATGAAGATGATATAACTAATGCCATGAGAGAGCAAACTATAGCAAGCAACAATCTCATCAACTAGATGTTGAGGGAATCTCTAGGGGGTTCCACTGACACCACAAACAAAGGGACCGAAGTATAAAACTTAGGATTCTTTAAGTTATGCAGGAACCTTCCATCTTTTTCAAAGGGGAGTATGATCCTTCAACTGTTGAGTCATGGCTCCATGAGATGGCAAAGATTTTTGGAGTAATGCTATGCACGAAGGAACAGAAGGTAACTTAAGCCACGTTCATGTTGAAGGACAAGGCAGAGAACTGATGGAGATGAGCTAGAGAGAGAATGGTGAACTTAGGGACTCCCATTGTTTGGGAGAACTTTAAGGTCACCTTTTTGGAAAAGTATTTCCCACAAAGCGTTTGAAATCAATAGTACACAGAGTTTCTTCAACTCCAACAAGGTAGCATGATGGTTGGCCGATATATGGCCAAATTTGAAAAATTGGCCAAATTCTCTCAATACCTCCAACATTAATCGACTAAAGCTTGGAAATCAACAAGTTTGAACAAGGTTTAAACTTGAGATCCAAAATGTGGTTAGGGCCTTGGCCCTTTCTAATTTGATCTCACAAGTCATAAGAAACCTTTATCCTATTCAATTTCACACTAAGGTCATCTAGGGTTACATCTAAGCTGAGGTCCCTAAACTCCTCTATCAATTGCATCTTATGCACCATCAAAGAGGATATGTGAAGAGACTTCCTACTCAAGGCATCAACCATTACATTGGCCTTGCCTGGATGGTACTTTAACTCGAAGTCATAGTTCTTAAGGAACTCCATCCACCTCCTTTGTCTCATATTAAGCTCCTTTTAGTTAAAAAGGTACTTTAAACTCTTATGGTCACTAAAAACCTTAAACTTGACACCATACAGATAATGTTTCCACAACTTAGGGGCAAAGACTATAGCTACTAACTCTAAGTCATGGGTAGGGTAATTCTCCTCATGAGTCTTCAACTGCCTAAATGCATAAGCTACCACTCTCTGCTCCTGCATCAACACACATCCTAAGCCTTTACCTGAGGCATCACTGTACAATTCAAAGTTTCCTAGTGGTCAGGAATGACTGAGACTGGGGTAGAGGTCAACTTATTCTTAAGTTCTTGAAAACTCTTCTCACAACTTTAATCCTATACAAAGGGTTGCCCTTTCCTAATTAACCTAGTCAAAGGCAAAGCTAACTGGGAAAACCCCTTAATGATTTTCCTATAATACCCTACTAGTCCTAAGAAACTCCTAATCTGGGATATGGTCTTAGGTTGTTCCCAACTTAACATTGCTTCTACCTTACTAGGATCTACAGCTACCTCTTCTTAAGATATGACATGTCCCAAGAAGTTTACCTCTTTCAACCAAAACTCACACTTCTTTGGTTTAGCAAAAAGTTTCTTCTCCTTAGGGGTCAATTCTACGGCGCTCTTCATATTCCTTTAAGGCACAGGAGTACACAAGGATGTCATCTATGACGACTACTACAAACTTATCTAGGAAAGGTTAGAAGACCCTATTCATGTAATCCATGAATACAGCAAGGGCATTGGTTAGTCTAAAGGGTATAACAAAATAGTCATAGTGCCTATATCGAGTCCTAAAGGGTGTCTTAGGAATATCTGCTAACTTAATCCTAGTCAAGTGGTATACTGATCTAAGGTCTATCTTAGAGAAAACCAAAGCTCCTCTAATTGGTTCAACAGGTCATCTATCCTAGGGAGTTGGTACATGTTCTTAACCGTTAATTAAGCTGCTAGTAATCTATGCAAAGTGTAACAGCCTTTGTTATAATTAAATCCCACAATAAACATAATCTAAAGTTTTTATAAAACTAAGGTTTAAGAGATGAAATGTCTAAAATAATATGTCAATAATAAATAAAAAAACAGTCCTTACATAAGTAAAAGCATCATTCTCAAATCTGGGCATCTATGAAGAAATAATGTGCAATAAAAAGAATAGTTAAATTAGCCACAACTTCTTTACTCCAAGAAAGAACTAACCAAGCTAAAATATAACTAGAAAAAAATACTAAGTCTTCGAGCTCCCTCTGTCTTATCCTCGTGTTCTTAAAAAAAAACTTTTAATGAGATAATGATCCCAGTGAATAAAACAAGTTCTAAAAGGGTTTGCAAACAGTGATGTTCTCAGCCGGCGCGGTAATCGGTAAAGACAACCATGGTACCCGCAAAATAAGTTCAAACTAAAAACTTTGTAAAAGCAAGTATAAGACATTCAGTTCAAACATATAATTAAAAAAAAAAGATCAATAATTTTCATACTAAAATATTTATATTCTAAATAGTTGACTCTATACACTACTTAGTGATTTCCAGAATCACCCTACTTAACTTCTCAGTTCCCAGGACCAATGTGAATCCCAAATTCACTTATCTTTTTATTTTCTTTTTGGTTCCTAGAACTAGTGTGAGTCTCGGACTCACTGTGAATCCTAGATTCACTAAGGTCTATGAGCTCATATTCATACAATGACGTTCTACTGCCTTCCCCATCCCAGATGGAGGTGTCTCATATCTCATCCCAGATGTAGATATGTTCAATAAATTGATATCTTATCCCAGATGGTCATATCCCTGATCCTATTCCCAAAATAGAATATATACCATCATTCCTTCCCATAAGGTAATGACTAACTCTTCTAATAACAAAATACATCATCTACAATGACTATCAATTGGATTCTCAAAACCTGTCACAGTAAAAATTTCATTAGAAAAACAACCTTTAATTGTATTTCAACAAATAATTAGGTCACCCTAAAATTCCCAATTTTTTTTTCTCAAAACTCAAAGAAATATGCATTCTCCAAGAAATCATTAAATCAAACACAACAATTGGATTATAGAAAAAATTCCCAAAATTTTCTTATCAAGAACTCCAAGGAATCATATCCCCAAGAAATCATTAAATCAAACACAACAATTAGGTTACACAAAAATTCCCAAATTCTCTTGTCATGAACCCCAAAAATCACATCCCAAGGGCCATGGAGGTTCAAAAAAGATTGTTCTACTCACCTTTCGATGACCTCCTTAAGCTCTTGAATGTTCCCACGACATCTCCTACACTCTGACTAGTGTTTTCTCCTATTTGTCTCTTGCCACTCTCTCTATTTTTTTTTTTTTTGATTATTATGTATCTTTCTAATGTTTGCAGATATGTTTTACGATGGAGCCAATACCTAACCCTTATGCATCTGTTCCCCCCCCTTTTTTTTCCATGAAAATGATGTAGTCCCGAGTTCTAAAAGTTTGAATGCCCATATAAGATTTTGTAACCAAATCAAGTAAAACAATATGATATATTAAGATAAGATTTCAACTAAATAAAACAATATTATAATCAATTCAAATAATATAATATATTATATCAATTCGCATACAACGACTTAACTACATAAATGAATTTCTCCAATAATAATAAATTAATTCAATTGTTCAATTCAAATAATATATTATAATTCAAACATTTCAAATAATATATTATTATAAGTCAATCATTTCAACTCAAATAAATTCTTATACTAATAATTTTTATACTAAACCTCATAACAACTTAATCTTTTTAATAACCATAATTATATTGAAATTTAGGATGTTACATAAAGTCTCATGCTACCATTCTTTTTCTTTACAAGAAGAACAGGTGCACCCCAAGGGGAAACACTAAGCCTAATGAACTATTGAGATATCAATCCCTATAATTGACTCTTAAGCTCATTGAGTTTTAAGGGTGACATTCTATAGGGTGCCTTTAAGAATGGTCCCTCCCCGAGAACCAACTCTATAGAGAACTCCACTTCTTTCTTAGGGGGCAAGGTAGTGATATTGTTAGGAAACACATCTATAAACTCACTAACGACAAGGGTAGTTGTTAAATCTATTATGCCTTCTAATTTTGAGGAAAACAACAATACAAAAATTCAACCTCCATCCACTAAGCCTTGGAAGACTTTAGAAGCATTAGAAATAAGAGGACATTCAGGCTTTTGTGCACTTGAAATATCAAAAGGGAATTCTCTACTGCAATTGAAACAATTTGTATGACTTGGTTGGCAAAAAGCCAATCCATCCCAAGGATGACATCTAGACTGCTCAGAGATAGACATATTAAGTCAACAAGAAAACATCTATCTTGGATAGTCAAAGAACAATTTTTCGAAAATGGGAAGCTATAGTTTTATCATTAGCAGGAGTAGACACATTTAGAAACACGGGCAAGGACATCATAGACAATTTTTAACACTAGACATAATCATAGGAAATAAAGAAGTGTGTGGCTGCAGAGTCAAATAACACAATTGAGGGTTCAAGATTTAAGAGATATGCTTTTTCTCCACTCAAGGTGAAGACCTTCCTTCAATTTAAGGTGTTAGGTTAGAAGGTACCTCCTTTTTCAAACTTGCACAATTCTTTGAGATATGGCCAGAAGCTTGGCACTTAAAGCAAATGCCTTGCCCCTTTAGGCAAACTCCCTTGTGCATCTTTCCACATTTGGGATATCCCTCTGTCTTGGGATTCCCTTCACTCATGGTTTGCTTCTTCATCTCTTTCTTGAACTTTCCACCTTGATAAGATTTTCCCTTCCTTTTGTAGAGTTTCTGTCTCTTTGCCTCTAACTTTCCTAAGTTCTGCTCCATTATGAGGCACTTGTTCGCCAGGATTGGGAATTCCCTTATTTCCAAGGCCTTAACTTGATTTTGAATATTAGACCTCAATCCTTGCTCAAACTTGAGTCCCTTCTATTCTTCATTTGGGTGGTGCTGGAGGTAACAAGAGAACTTAGCCAATTCCTCGAACTTGGCCATATATTGGCCCACAGACATTCCTCCTTGATTAAGCTATAGGAATTTTGCTTCCTTTTGGTGCTTGACACTCTAAGGAAAATACTATTCCAGGAAGACAGTCTTGTAGTTCTCCCACTAAAAAGGAGTCCCCAAGGATACCATCCTGTCTTTTGCACCTCTCCATCAGTTTTCTACCTTACCTTTCATCATGAAAGTGGCATAGGTCACTTGTTAAAATAAAGGACGAATTTGTAGCCCATAAATATTTTGATAATAACAAACAGTTAAAATTGTGTGTCCTCACATTATCGTCTAATCTCTCGCTCTCATCATTGTTTGATGTTGTTTTTCAAATTGAATTTCGTCTTATCTTTATATGTATAAACTACATAACTAACAAAGCTTACAGACGATGTCTATGCTCTAAAAAGATCCACATATCAATTAGAGCGTAAGCTACCTCAAAATGTATAAACCCTATACACCTACTCTCGAGGAAAGTCAGCGAAAAAGAAGGAATATGTGTGCGAATGTCAGAATGGGAAAACGGATGTGACAACTGCTAAAAGATTGAGTATATGAATAGAAAAGATAAGCAGACTGCTTTATCTTATCATATGACAAGTTGGTAAAAAGCATTAAATGCAACAATTAATGCTCCAACGACTCTCTTCATCAGACGAAGGCCGTCTCCTACAAAATACTCAACGGATACTTTTGGAGAAGCCTATAAATAGAAGAAGATACCTCCTTTAAGCGGTTGTCGAATTTACAAGTGTTGTTGATATATTTGCTGTTGAATCCAAATACTCATAACTGCTTTGAGAAAACAAAAAGCCTTTGCAAAAACAATTTTGAATATCTGTATTTGAACTTCATTGTATATTCATTTGATAAGACGTTAAACCTAGTGAGGTAAACTCACACAAATCTCTTTCTTTAAGAGATTGGTTGAAGCGTGAAGAGGCTTTGTTTCAAAGAATACTTAGGTGTTTGCTTGGAGAGACAAGTGAAAGACTACTTGGGATTGAGCCTGAAGAGGCTTGTGGAAAGAATACTTGTAACTTGTAAAGTTAGTGGAACTTGGTTGTTGCCAAGAACTGGACGTAGTCTCGGGGGTGAGACGAACCAATATAAAATCTGTGTGCCCTTTTATTTGTTTTTTCTTCTTTCGTTTGCCTTTTAAAACGTTTTGAAAATCTTTCTGATCCAGTTTAAATAATTAAGTTGCTCTTAAAAAGAAAGAAGAAAGGATTGCGAAAATTGGCCTTTACACAATTCAACCCCCCCTTCTTGTGTTTAGTTTATGCCTTACATCACCTTCTGTTCTTAGAAGTAGGGTACCACTTCAAAGATCTTCTTTGTCTTTTGTAGCCAAGACTCTACTACAGAGGGGTCATAGTCCCCTTTAAAGGATGGCAGGAGGTTCTTTCGAAATTTAGAGAATCCTGAATTCAGAGTTCCACCCACCTAAGTGTTTGCGGAAGAGGAACAAGGACCACTAGGCATTTCTTGAAGGACCCAGTTGACCAGATTTGTAGTTGCTATGGCTTGTTCCCTTATTACGTCCGCCATCACTTGTAAGGCATCCCAATTCTGGTTGGGTTATCCAACATTTCCTCTAC
Source organism: Spatholobus suberectus (assembly GCA_004329165.1). Lineage (NCBI taxonomy): Eukaryota > Viridiplantae > Streptophyta > Magnoliopsida > Fabales > Fabaceae > Spatholobus > Spatholobus suberectus. Next base: position 79,500,196 of record CM014735.1, on the reverse strand, counting down.
GTGGTCTACCTGCCATAATCTCTACCTACACTACACAAAATATGAAGTTAATCAGTCTAAATATCTCAACAAGTGAACTGGAATCTACAGCAGAACAAGGCCATGCCAATCTGTTCTTTGCTATCGTATGTTCGAATGAATCGACCTACTCTAATACCAAAATGTAACACCCTCACAGGTATTACTGCACTTACTTTTATACTAACGTGGAAAAACAAATTCTTTAAAAGAAATACCTCAAGAATATAAAATAATAAACCATAAGCATCTCAATAGGGTAATCAGAGTACCTTACAAATACTTAAATGAAACATAAAATATATCCTCACGCAAGAAGTCATGAATTGACAATGGAAGAAACTAAAACTCTAAATAACATAAAATAATGTAATCCATAAAGCTAACAAACTATGCCAAACGACATCCTTCGAATTACTCCAAGACCTATTCATTTGAAACATGTAACTTAAACTAATAAGACAAAAGTCTTGGTTAATGTCCTACAAACACTACGACATCACATAAATACATAAATAGGTATACATACATTTAAATATGAAGACATCAAGATTCGTGGTGTTAAAGTATAGAAACATTAACAGGACATCAATAAAATTCAAGATACATTCTAGAACTTTAGTTAGGCCTTTGCTTTCCTTTTCTTTTCCGTCTTATTGGCAAATTTAAGCTCAAAATCTCAAGGAGCATCCCTTTTGTTTTTGCCAAACAACCTTCCCTTACAAAAGGTTGACACCACCCTTTAAGGACTGAAGGAGACGAATATCCTTCCTTTGTCAAAGGGGATATTACATCCTAAACATTCTTTCTTTTAACATTTAGCTTTTGGCCATCCTTTGGGGACCGAAAATGTTTCCACCCTTCCTTTACCTAAGGAGACCCATTCAACATTCATTTACAAATATAAATATTACATGTGTTCATTCATATGAGAATAAAGAAAATCATACAGTAAAGGTAGCTTATAAACATACACATTCATCTCTTAGGCATATATTTTATCACTTATGCTTCTATGACCTCTATGGAGTGCAAACACAATATTTGGAGTTATACTAACCCTATCAAGTTGATCTTTATCTCATTTGAAAGCTAAGAAGATTATCTACATGTTTTATGTTGACCTCAAAATCTAGTTTGATCATCTACTATGTGAAAACTTATAAAGAACATGAAACTATTACCTAAGTTTGATAGCTTGACCTTTGCTCGCTAATTTGACCATATCTTGAGTTATAGACTTATTTTTAGGTGATTCAGAAGCCATTAGTTAGCTAATATCTAGGGCTACAATTCTTATGAAGAACCTAAGCCTAATTTGCACTCTAGGGACTATGCACAGGCGTGCTAAACCAAGCATGTTCGTGCTTCCTTTTAAGGCTCCAATCCAAATTTTATGCACAGCCGTGCTTCCTATATGCACAACCATGCTTCATGAAGCACGACCATGCTTCCTTATGCACGACCATGCTTCCCCTAAGCATGGCCATGCTTCACATCACAGAAAATCCAAAACAGAGAAGTGAAATTGATGCACAACCATGCTTAGCTTAGTGAAGCACGGTCATGCTTATCATCCTAGTTATAATCATTTGAGCATGGGTGCTCTCAATATAAGCATGGGCACCTCAACCTAAGCATGGACACGCTTAACATAAGCATAGGCATGCTCAACAGTAATTCAAGACAGCCCTAACATGGCATCCTAGTCATATAAGTAATAAACATATAGAAGATACACAAAAATGGCATCCAAATCATAAAATTACATATCCAAATCCCCACTCATACTATAAACATTTGTTTACACCAAAACCCCGATTGAACCCTATAATGGCATGTTCATACAACACACACAAAGGATATAAAACAAACATACATGGGGGAAAAAGGAAAACATACAAAGGAATGCATGTGAGCAACAATACAATTATGGGGAGGGAGAAATAGGCAAGGGGCTACATTCATCGGGAAAGGGTTGACACTTATCTATGAGGGTGCCTAAGTTCTCTAACCTTCCTTCCTTCTCTTCTCCCTTCCTAAGCTTCCCTTTTCGTTCTTTCTTTCTTTCCTAATTCGCTATGACAAAAGTGGTGAGTGAGTGTAGTGTCAAGATTAGGGTCAATTTACCTTAACCCTTCTTGTTAGGCTAAGCCCTAGTGTCCCTTTCGACTACTGGGCTCTTGTTATTGGCTAATCTTATTTCTTTTAATTAAGGCCTATCATTAAACCTTTTTACCTAACCTATTAATTTCATAGAACCCTTTTCTAGTTTTTATCTATTTATTTTTACATGTTACATTCTACCCCCTTAAATAAATTTTATCCTCAAAATTTAGAACTAAGGTTTGTACCTGACTCGAAGAGTTGTGGGTGAACCTTCCTGATCTCATCGTATAACTCCCATGTAGCCTCCTTAGAGGTAAATCCTTTCCAAACAACCTTCACTAAAGGAATGGCCTTATTCCTTAAGGTTCTCATATTGTGGTCAACAATCTGAAGGGGACTTGACTCAAAGGTGAGGTCAGGTTATACTTGGACTGACTTTGTCCCTAGTGAAATGTGAAGGATCCTCAACATACTTCCTCAGTTAGGAGACATGAAAAACATCGTGCAAATTTGACAAGGAGGGAGGTAATGCAATCTGATAAGCCATTGGGCTGACTCATTTTAGAATTTGGAATGGACTAATGAAACAAGGATTCAACTTTTTGGCCCTAATTGCCCTTCCAATGCTAGTGGCTCTAGAATACATGTTCACTTTCCTCTAACTCTAAAGGTTTCCTCCTTTTATCTACATAACTTTCCTTCCTGATCTAGGGGGTCCTCACATTTAGGAATATAGAGACGATTCTAAAAGTAAAGAAGGCCATTGTAGAAATGGAAGGTGCCAGCAAAGGTGGAATCAGAGGTGAGTTGGCAGACTAAGTCTTGGCCCGTGGGCTCTATGGCATAAAACTACTGCAATTGAAGCACAAGTTGAGGAATGGGTGAAGAGATAGTGAACAGGATGGGTTGATCAAACTTTAGTCAAGAAAGAGTGTCGGCGACTACATTGGACTTCCCAAGTTTGTAGAAAATCTCAAAGTCAAAGAATTGTAATTTTGATGCCCATTCTATTGTTCAAGTGTCTAGATAATTTGAGCAAATGGATTCTTAAGACTCTTCTACTCTGTATAAGTGTGAAATTTGTGCCCTAGTAAGTATTGACGCCATTTCTTGATGGCTTTTATGACAATATAGAGTTCCTAAATATATACAAAGGAAGCTTGAAGGTGGGCACATAATTTCTTGCTAAAAAAGGTGAGAGGATGGCCTACTTGAGAGAGGACAACACTAATCGCCACACCAAACACATCCATTTTAACCACAAACAACTTGGAGAAGTCGAGAAGCACGAGAACAGGAGCTATTGTTATTTTGTCTTTTAATTCTATAAAAGCCCTTGAGGCTTCTGTATTCTAGTGAAATGAAGGAGAATGAAGCAAATCGATGAGTGGAGCTGGCGTCGTTGAAGACAATCAATATTAAATAAACAATAAAACACAAGGTTGTTGAAGACAAAAGATTTATATTAATTAAAGGCAAAGACAGCTTTTAGTTCATCATACCAACGCCTTTAGTTCTCGAACAAAGAAAGACTATTTCTACAAGTAATACATACATAGTGACTCTAGCAAGAATTCAAGAGCCTTTCCTTGTTCCATTTTATGGTTGGTCAAATCTCTATATGCCTATAAAAAATTGAAAAGAAAATCCAAATTAATTCTATGTCCTTTAATGTGGCAAACAACTTTTAGAAAGAAAATAGAAACACCCTCCATATGCAAATATGAAGGAAAGGAATAAGCAAACCTATGTCTCATGGCGGAAACTAGCTCGAATAGCTCAGACAATGAGCAAGACGAATAGGTAAATTTCAATAACTTAATCTCTCTTCAAGAAGCCTAAAATGATTTGCTTGTAAACTCCTCAACTCTCTCAATGGGATATAAAGAACTAAAAAAGAAATTTATAAAAAATAACAAAATAATTTAATTTGCTCAAAGAATAGCATAAAGAAATTTTAAAAGAAAATGAGTTTTTAAAAACAAAGAACATTTCAGAAGAGACACCTTCTCATGAAGCCTTAGAACTTCAAAAAGAAGTTACTCATCTGAAAGAAAGTTTGTCCAAATTCATTAGCAGGACTGAAAAACTTAAATAAAATTCTATCTTATAGATGAAGTCCTCATGACAAATCTGGACTTGGTTTTGTTAAGAAAGAAGATTACAAAACTAGTAAAAACATGACTTTTTGTAAAATATGTGGAAAGAGTGGGCATGAACCAACAAAAAGAAGACACCAGTCATGGTACCTAGACAGTGGTTGCTCACGACACATGACAGGAGAAAGGTGTATGTTCCAAAGCCTCCAGCCCAAGAATGGTGGATGGGTCACTTTTGGAGGGAATAAGAAGGGAAAGATTACAAGCATAGGCACGATCGATATGAAGCTAGAAGATACCAAACCTCCAGTGTCTAGAAATCAGTTGGACGATCCAAAAATAGAAGAAAAGGAACCAACTAGACGACATTGGCAAATGAAGACATATCATCCAGATGATCAAATTCTTGGAAGTGTACAAGATCATGTCAGGACAAGATCGACCTTCAAGGAGCAAGCTCAAACTGCTTTGATCTCCCAACTGGAACTAAAGACAGTGGACGAAGCTCTCCTGGATAATGGCTGGATTAGTGCCATGAAGGACGAACTTAATCAATTCGAACGAAACGATGTCTGGAAGCTAGTTCCTGCACCCAAGGACAAGTCTATCATTGGAACAAAATAGGTGTTTCATAACAAGCTAGACGAAGCTGGCAAAGTGGTAAGAAACAAAGCTAGACTTGTAGCTCAAGGCTACTCTCAACAAGAAGGTATAGACTCCACCAAAACTTTTGCACCAGTAGCTATATTAGAAGCCATTATCTTACTTTCATTTGCTGCTCATAGTAATATGAAGCTCTATCAAATGGATGTAAAATGTGCATTCTTAAATGGCATAATAAATGAGGAAGTCTATGTGAAACAACCTCCTAGTTTTGAGTGTGATACTTATCCTAAACATGTTTTCAAACTCAAAAAGGCTTTATATGGACTCAAACAAGCTCCAAGAGTTTGGTATGAAAAGCTAAGCTCCTTCCTTTTAGAAAATGGTTTTACTATAGGAAAAGTAGACACCACTCTCTTTCGCAAAGACGTCAAATCACATTTTATTATTGTGCAAATATACGTGGACGATATTATATTTAGTGCTACTAATGACGCATTATGCAAGGATTTTCTAAGATTATGACAACAGAATTTGAGATGAGTATGATGGGAGAACTGAAATTCTTCCTGGGATTGCAAGTAAAAAAGACTGCAAATGACATATTCATACATCAAACAAAGTACGCCAACGAACTTCTCAAGAAGTACAAGATGGACGATGCCAAGGAATGAATACACCTATGTATCCATCGTCAGTACTTAACCTGGACGACACATCTAAAAAGGTAGACCAAACTACATACTGAGGTATGATTGGGTCTCTATTATATCTCATAGCGTCCAAACCTGACATTATGTTCAGTGTATGCTTATGTGCCCGTTTTCAGTCTGATCCTAGAGAAATTCATCTAACAGCAATAAAAAGAATCTTTAGATACTTAAAAAGAACCACTAACCTTGGTTTGTGTTTCAAGTCAAACAAAGAATACAGGTTAGTTGGATTCTGTGATGTTGACCATGTTGGAGACAGAATAGAACGCAAAAGCACCAATGGAGGATGTCACCTTATTGGTGGAAATTGTAACACCCTAAGAGGCATTACCGTAACTAGGTCTAGATTTTAAAAAAACAAACTGAGAAAGGTAGAAACAACATACAATTACTACTCATAAATATAATTGAATATTATATACGAACAATACAATAAAAAAAACATACAAGCCAAACATAACTCATCTATCACCTGAAGGTATCGTACAAAATATAAACAAGAATACAAAAACATAATATAAACTAGACTACGTTTTCTTACACGTGACTCCAAGCTCCATCTACGCGTGTCTTCACCTGTATCCTGAAAAAGGAAAAACTTAAAGGAATGAGACATAATGTCTCAGTGAGTGCTCTAAGGACTCTACGGCTGGGTTAGACTCTTCTATTCGGACAACCTTCATTACTTATCTCTCATGGCTTTAGCCTCATTGGGTTTCTCATAATTATCTATACCTATGGTTGAGTCTACACCTTTCAACAGTCAATACTCCCTGTTAATTGCTCTCTCATTCTCACAACTATTATATTGGTTTACTATCTCATTCTTAACTTAAGAACTCATCCTCATTATTTATACTTTCTTACCCAAAACCCTCTTTAGAATTTACTCTTCTTCCTTTTAATATTCAAAGCTGTCCCCTAGGGTCAAGTCTAAGGTTACAGACATCCTAAAATACTCTTATTTCATTCTCTCTCTTACTTGTCTTATACCTTTCTATTACGCCATAAGGGAATTCACCCTTCCTCTATCTTATTCACAACTATTATTATCCAACTAGAACCCTCATAACACTATCCTAAGGTCTAGTCTCTCACTTATCCTTAAGGTAGCAAACACAATTCCAATTACAAGCATATAATTGTTTCACATTCTTTGTCTAGTAACTAGACATATACCTCGTTTTGTTTTATCAAACAGGAACGACACTCGTGCAAGATATGATCACATGTCCACAACTTTAACATTTCATCACAAGGCACAATTGCATTCTTACATAGAATTCACATAAATAGGGTCACATAGAATTCACATAATTACAACATAGCACACTCTAACATATCACACTATAACAAGATACGTATGCGTGCTATGTTCCTAAACCACTACTCATGCACATGTGGTACCAACCTAAACTTTTCGAAAGTAGACTAGGAGTAAATGCAGGCCATAAGAAGCATCATCGGTACCGATGCCTTCGGCTTTCGCACCCTCAACTAGCATGATATCCCCCGGTGACTAGTCAAGGTTACCTAGTTTTGCCAGTACGCCCCGGCTCCATGGGATCAGCATGGACCATTGTAGTTTTCCCAACCGGATAACCCCCAAGGCTAAGGTTAAACAACCCATCACGGCCTCCACCAGCCAGATTCCTACATACTTTCCTCATCACATAACTCAAATGTTATGATGCATGGTCACAAATAATGCTTACAACTTTTTATAGACTTTTATCATGAAACATTGACACAATTTCATATCACACTCAGTTTCTTTCAAGGTAAATAATAATCATACAATATAAACTCAACAAGGCATAAGAAAACAAACAACAATGAGTTAAAAACTGCAAAGAGGAGCTCATAAACACAAAGAACGGAATAACAAAAGTCGTATCCGTCCAGCGGTCCAGCGAACCCGCCCAGCAGATCCGCGTCGGAACCCAACCCGCCCCAGTGGGTATTTCACCCCGCCTAGCGGCTCCGCGTGCCTAGCGTAAACGCAAAATCCAGTTTTTGAAGAAAAGTCGCCCAGCGGCTATCTAATCCCGCCGGGCGGATCCGAGGTACTAATTTTAATTTATTTTTCCTATTGTCTTTGGGTTCTAAATGCTTGAAGATAAATAATTAGATTCTTAATCACTCTTCTACATCGATAATTGGTCAATCTAATCTATAATTTCCTTACTCCTTCACAATCCCCTCAAAACCCATGAAATCCCTAAATTTAGGTATAAGGAGGGAAAAGATAAATAGATGAACAAGAACAAGGAAGGACATGGGGGAGAGCACTCACCTTTGTGGACATGCAAAGTTGAGTTCTAGGGTTTGGATTCTCCGGTTTCTATTCTTCCTCCTTCTCTTCCTCTTCTTCTTCTCTTCTTTTCCTCATTCTCTCTAACTTTTTCTTCCTCTATTTTGTGACGGTTAAACCTAACCCTCCTTCTCTATTCCCTTCTTATAACATATGGGTGGGTATGTGGCTTAGTGGGCTTTAGTCCTCTATTGGGCCCTAGATGCTCTTTTGGGTTGTATGATAATATTCCTACTAATTTATAATACTAAGGTATTAATAACAATAATAAGAATAATAATAATAATAATAACGACAACAACAATAATAATAATAACAATAAATATAATAACAACAACACAACACAATAATAATAATAATAATAATAGGGAATATAATAACAATAATTCTTAAGACATCTTTTGTCTAATAACATATGAGAAGGGTTCCACTAAAAGCTACCTCGTGGTTTATTTCTAGTACTTGAAATTTGAGCTGTTACAGAAATCTAGTCTCCTGGACGAGCAAAAGACAAGGGACGATTGCTCTACCCACAGCGAAAGCAAAAGATATCTCAGCTGCGTCCTATTGCTCCCAAATTTTATGGATCAAGCATCAGTTAGAAGCTTACAGTATCTACGAGAGTAACATTCCTATCTGTTGTGATAATACTGCTGCTATAAATCTGTCTAAAAATCTTATTTTGCATTCTCTGGCAAAGCACATTGAAATAAAACATCATTTTATAAGAGATTATATTCAGAAGGGAATTGTCGATATTCAGTTTATTAACACTGAAAATCAATTAGCAGATATATTTACAAAACCCCTTCTTGAAGATAAACTCATCCATATTCGAGATCGTCTTGGTATAGAATTTATAAATGAATAGTTTTATTCAATATGCCTTGACTGTCCAAGGACATGAGCGTCCAATGTTTTGTAGTGTCCTATGGTTTCATAGCGTCCAATAATTTATTCGTCCACTTGCACAGCTTTTCGCATTCCATAAACAACTCACATTTATGTGTGCATAAATATCTTCATTCGTACTTAATTATGTTTTCACTGATAATGGTTTGAAATAAATGTTTTATTCTTGTCTGAGTCACTTACGCGCCGTATAACCACCCTCGAAAAATGTAAGCGCCTAACTAACAATTATTGCACATCATCTCTCTCTTCGAAATTCAAAAAACCGCCAAAAGCAAAACCCTTAGTTCTATATATACACTCAAACACCCTACCAAACACTCACCTCCTCTCAATCTATCTGAACACACTTCTCTCTCCCCTCTCTCTCTCTCAATATCTCAAACCCTAAAATCTTTCAAGCTCTCAAAAAAGGCAATGGAGAAAGCCGATGCTGCTATAAAGGTTGTGGCTCGTGTGGAGAGCCTAGACAAGGCTTGTCGTTCTTATTGAAAGCCGTTTCAACATTCAAGCCCTGGATGACATGGGTGTGAAAATGAAGGACAACTTAATTAGATGTGGAATTTTCAACTACATCCACATGAACGAGATTATCTACCCAGAGCTCATTAGACAGTTCTGGAACTCTACTGAATTCTCCAAGATGAACATTGTCGGGACCGTTCTGGGAGTCAAGGTCACACTGGACCTTGGCACTGTCGCCCAAGCCATTGGCTGTGAGCGGGCTGGGTCCTGCATCAAGAACAGCTGGGAAGACAGCTTTGGAGGACACGACACAGTTGACGCCGCACTGAATGGACCAAAAGGCAAAGGCCCAGTCGAGTACAGTAAGCTGATAAAAGAAGGGAAGATTTTCCAGCAGATCCTGAACAAGGGGATTCTACACAAGGTTGGATCAAAGAACAGCGTCACTTTCCTGCACAAGTTCGCGCTGTTCCACATAATCACAGGCCAACAATTCAACCTACCGCACATTATCCTTAGCAACATCTTCAGGACTATGAGAAGATGCGGAGAGCGCGACCAAATCAATATTCGCCTCTCCTGAACAAGATTTTCTGGCAACAAAAGGTGTATCATGCCTTCTTTGCTCTGTTTGTTGGAGAGCAGAACCAGATTAAGATTCTCAGTGGTGGCCACAAATTTACACAACTACCGTTTGGACGCAACACGTTGCATAGATGAAGGCTAGTTTCGTGCTGAAGCCTTTGGAGACCACGTCCAAACTAGTGGATGCAAAAGAAGAGGTTGTTGAGATGCCGCCTCAGTAGATAGAAGAGCCAATCGTCTAGCATGCTGAGCCGATAGATGGCGAGGCATTGTTTGTCAACCCTATTGCTGCCAGATCGTCCACCAAGAGGAAGTTGTCCAAGACGCAAATGACTAGAGTTACAAGGTCCAAGACCCAACAACCTCCAGCTCTACTTGCTCCTCATGCAGCTGCTCCCATCGCTACCTCTGCTCTTCCACCTACTCCGGTACCAGCTCCTGCCAAGAGACGTTTGATCGTTGATTTTGACAACGAAGATGATGAGCCCATTGGCAAGCTTGTTAAGAAGCAGAAAACTACCATGGTTGTTGTTCCTGCACAACCACAACCACTAGCCAACCAACCATCTACTCCATCCAAACGACCAGCAGAAGCACTACCAGGGGAAGCACAGTCTAAGAAAAGTAAGCTTTCCACTCCTAATGCTGATGAACCTGCTAGTGAATTTGTTGAATCAATGTTTGTTGAACCATCTAAAACACTCCCTCAAACACAATCTGAAACACAAGCCCAAACACAAGCCACACCTGAATCAGACATGCTGCTGCTTGGTGATAAAGGTTACACCTAAACCATCCCCACCCCCAACATCTCTAAGTTACATCTCTCCATCAAACCCCCTAAATCACCTTCCTCCTCTGCCATCATTCCCATCCCTACATCTTCCACTTCCTCAGAAACCTTGGAGCAAATAAAACAAAATGGCCCCTTCTTTTTGTTGAGGAAAACCAACAAAACCTCATGGACGACAATGCGATTATTCTGCATCTAGAGCTTCCTGAGCTAGACTTCAGCTTTGATTATTCCCCGATGCATATGGACAAATACATGGAGGGCTATGTTCATCAACTGTCTGAAGCTTATCTGGCACGGCCTCCTGGAGTTATAGAACACTTGCTACTTAAACAGTTTATTAGAGGAAGGTACCCTAGACTTGTACGAGCTTGGCGCTTTAATGCCCATCCTCCTGGAGTACTTCAACATAGAGTGAAATAAGAAAAAGGCACACAAAAAGGGGGGTTGAATTGTGCATTTAAAACTTTTTCGAAACAAGTAGATCAGTCTGAAAAACAGTTTTCAAGCGTAGGGATAGAGAGAAGAAAACACAGAAATTTTTATACTAGTTCACTCAACCTAAGCTACGTCCAGTCCCTTTACCCAGAAGGTATCCACTAACCAACCTTAGATTACAAGTATTGTTCACAACCTCTTCAGGCTTTACAATGCAATCACCCTAGATTGCTTAACCCAAGTATTCTTTTACACTAAGCCTCTCCAGGCTTTCATAACACAACAAGTGTTTTTAAAGAGAAAAATTCAACTCACGTAGTGAGGATTTGAAAGATTAAGCTCAAGATCACTTTGAGGATCTTTACAAGATTTTTTTGCTATCGTCCACTGGACGCTTCTATCAAAGTATTACAAGAGTCTTTATGTTCTTGTTCTTTTCACAGACTTCGCCTTTTTCTATTCACTTCACTACATATCTTCTTTGTTGGTGCATGCATATATATATATAGTCTTTAGGGAAAAGATCCGTTGTAGAGGACTTTGACTCGTTATGCAATGAGAAGCGTGCAAACTATCTTTTCAGAAAGGTCAGGCATAGCAGTTTTTAGACTTGCACTAAAAAGGAAGGTGTAGGACTGTGTTGGCAGTCTGTTCTTTTGAACATTCTTTATTTGTCTTGGCAGCTTGATAAGTTGACTTGCTTTATCTATTCTGCTATGCCTTTTGCATTGAAATGATGTGGATGTTATTTAATGCTTCAAACAAATTTGAACGTTAGTTCACAAAAGTAGTAATATGTTAGTTTTGAAGAAGACTTGGCATAATCAAATTGACGTTCAAACTAAAAACTTAGCCGTTTGAATATATGATCTTGGAGGCTTGTATGAGTTTGTTCATCGGACGGTCGCCTTTAGTTTGTGTTCAACTGGACAGTCCTCTTTAGCGAGTCTTTTGGACGGTCTTTAACATATCTACTGGATGGTCTTTAAACGTCTACTATGATCTTTAACACGTCAACTGGTCCTTTTTGGCGAGTCTTCTTAGCTATGACAGGGTTAGTCTATACGCGCAAATTTGAGCATTAATAAACTTGTTATCTTCAAAACATTGGGGGTTTAGACGCTTCTACGTCTTTGGTTCCAACAAGGTGATTGGAAGTTGTGAAGGTGAGTAAGGGCAGCAATCAAAGTGTATAGGATAGAAGTTTCTGTACCAAGGAGTGGATGCTCATCTGGTGGACGGGACAAAGGCAGCTGAAGTGTCCAAAAAATGAAAGACACGAGTTGGACGCTGCGTGAATTCACAGTTTGTTGCAGTTGGGATATCGGCCTTGTCGTCTGTTGAAACGCCACTGCTGGACGCTTCTTGTTCATATACGAACATATGTTAATGCCAGAAGCATTCAGCATCGGTCTTGTCCATGTCTGTATGAAGACGCTGAGCCAGAAACCATTCACGAGAATGGGTTGGATGTTGTTGAAACGCAGCTCGGGACAGTAAAGGCAAAGAAGGTGCCTTAGTCAAAATTTTCTTCTTCTTGCAGTTTTTATCTATGATTGGCAGTCTTGGACAAACGCGGTCTGGTTGGATGCGGATGGATGTGGAAGGTCGGATATGTTGGGATGGAGGAATGAACAACTGATATTTTAAGAACACTGAACCTTTGAGAGTGTTGCAAAACATATGCTCAAAGACTGATGGAAAGAATCCATCTTCTTCCGGATCTATAGGCCAAAATTTCAAATCTGCAGGCCGTAGATGAATGATCCGCTCGTCTTCTGGTCTTCTTTGTCGTAGAGCTTTCTCGGTGTCTTCGACTGGAGGTACTCTATGTTGAAGTACTCCAGGAGGATGAGCATTTATGCGCTAAGCTCATGCAACTCTAGGATACCTCTGTCTGATAAACCGCTTGAGCGACAAGTGTTCAATGGCTCCAGGAGGTAGTGCCAGATATTCTTCTGATGATTGATGGACATAGTCGTCCATGTACTTCTCCATGTTGATCGGAGAGTAGTCAAAACCGAAGTTTGGTTTGGGGAGCTCTGGACGCAGAATGATCGCATTGTTGTCTAGGAGGTTTTGGGAATTGCCTTTAACAAAAAGTATAGGCCATTTCTGTTTGGTTTGCCGCAAGGTTTCTGAGGAAGAGGTAAGGAAGGGGATGATGGTTGAGGAGGGAGGTGATTTAGGAGGTTTAATGGAGAGATAAGATTTTGAGATACCGGGGGTAGGAATAGTGCAGGTATAACCTTCATCACCAGGCAGCAACATTTCTGGTTTAGGTGTGGTTTGTGTTTTGGCTTATGGTTAGGTAAGAGGTTCATATGGTTCAATGAGGATAGATTCAATAAAATCATTTACAAGTTTATCAGTAGCAGCAGGAGAGGAAAGCTTACGTTTCTTAGACTGTGCTTCCCTAGCAGTGTGTCTGCTAGTCGTTTGGGTGAGGTAGATGGTTGTGATTGTGGTTGAGCAGGAATAGTAACCATGGCAGCTTTCTGCTTCTTGACAAGCTTACCAATTGGCTCATCGTCTTCGTCATTAGAGGCAACGATCAACCGTCTCTTAGTAGGGATTATAGTTGGTGCAAGAGAAGGAGCAGATGCAAGTGGAGCAGGCGAAGCTGAAGATCGTTGGGTCTTGGACCTTGTAGCTCTGGTCACTTGCACCTTGGACGACCTCCTTCTGGTGGACGGTCTGGCAGCAATTGGATTCTCAAATAGTATCTCGTCGTCCATAGGTGCAACATGCTAGACGATTGGCGCTACTGTCTATAGAGGTGCCATCTCAACAGCTTCTTCTTTGACGTCCACGAGTTTGGACGTGGTCTCCAAAGACTTCAGCACGAACCCAGCCTTCATTTGTGCAACATTGTTGCGTCCAAACGGCAGTTGTGTGAATCTATGGCCACCACCAAGAATCTGAATCTGGTTTTGCTCTCCAAGAGAAAGAGCAAAGAAGGCATGAAATACTTGCTATTGCCAGAAGGTTCTGTTAAGAAGTGCGGCATAGGTGATCTGGTGGCGCTCTCCACGTCCTCTCATGGTCCCGAAGATGTTGCTTAGGATGAGATGCGGTAAGTTGAACTGTTGACTAGTGATCATGTGGAACAATGCGAACCGGTGCAGGAAGGTAATGTTATCCTTAGATCCAGCCTTGTGAAGAATTCCCTTGTTCAGAAACTGCTGGAATATCTTCCCTTCTTTTGTCAGTTGTTGTACTCAACTGGACCTTGTCCTTCGGTACCCATTAGTGCAACATCAACTGTGTCATGTCCTCCAAAGCTGTCTTCCCAGCCGTTTTTGATGCAGGACCCAGCCCGCTCACAGCCAATGGCTTGGGCGACAGAGCCTAGGTCTAGTGTGTCATTAACTCCTAGAACAATTTCAGTGATGTCCAGCAGAGTTCCAGAATTGTCGGATGAGTTCTGGGTATATGATTTCATTCAGGTGGAAGTAGTTGAGAATTCCACATCTGAGCAAGTTATCCTTTATATTCACCCCCATGTCGTCGAGAACTTAGATATCGAAGCGGCTTTTGATGAGAACAACAGCCTTGTCTAGGCTCTCCACACAAGCCACGGCCTTTGCAGTAGGACCAGCCTTTCAGTTGCCATATCTAAGAGCTTGAAGGAAGGTTATGGTTTGAGAAGTTGAGGGAGTTCAAGTGGATTTGAGAAGAGATAAGTGTTTGGTTTAGGTTTGAATGTATATGAAGAAACTGAAGAGTTTTGCTTTTGGCGGTTCTTTCACTTTCGAAGAGAAAGGTGATGTGTAATAAATGCTGGGTCGGGCGCTTACATTTCTCAAGGTTGGTTATACGGCGCATGAGTGACTCAGACAAAAAAAGAAAGCATTTATTTCAAATCATTTTCAGAGAAAACATGATTAAGTACGGATAAGGATGCATACACAAATGAAGGTCGTTATAGAATGCGAAAAGATATGCAAATGGACGATGAAGTATTGGACACTATGAAAACATTGGACGATCAAGGCATGTTGAATAAAACTATTCACTTATAAATTCCATACCTAGAAGATCTCGAATATGGATGAGTTTATCTTCAGGAAGGGGTTTTGTAAATATATCTGCCAATTGATTTTTAGTGTTAATAAACTGAATATCAACAACTCCTTTCTGAACATAATCTCTTATAACATGACGTTTTATTTCAATGTGCTTTGCCCTAGAATGCAAGATAGAATTTTTTGACAGATTTATAGCAGTAGTGTTATCACAGAAGATAGGAATGTTACTTTCATAGATACTGTAGTCTTCTAACTTATGCTTGATCCATAAGAGTTGTGAGCAACAAGACACAGCTGAGACATACTCTGCTTCCGCTGTGGACAAGGCAATCATCCATTGTCTTTTGCTCGTCCAGGAGACTAGATTCCCACCAACGAGGTGACATCCTCCGCTGGTGCTTTTGCGTTCTACTCTATCTCCCGCATAATCAGCATCGCAAAAACCAACTAATCTGTATTCTTTGTTTGACTTAAACATAAACCAAGATTAGTGGTTCTTTTGAAGTATCTAAATATTCTCTTAACTACTGTTAGATGAGTTTCTCTAGGATCAGACTAAAAGCTAGCACATAGACATACATTGAACATAATGTCAGGTCTGGACGCTGTGAGATATAAAAAGGATCCAATCATACCTCGATATGTAGATTGATCTACCTTTTTAGAAATGTCGTCCAAGCTAAGTATTGATGATGGATGCATGGGTGTACTCATTTCTTTTGCATCGTCCATCTTATACTTTTTGAGAAGTTTGTTGGCATACTTTGTCTGATGTATGAATATACCATTTCCAGTCTACTTTACTTGCAATCCTAGGAAGAATTTTAGTTCTCCCATCATACTCATCTAGAATTCTGCTGTCATAATCTTAGAAAAATCCTTGCATAAAGCGTCAATTAGTAGCACCAAATATAATGTCGTCTACATATATTTGTGCAATAATAAAATGTGATTTGACGTCTTTGCGAAAGAGAGTGGTATCTACTTTTCCTCTAGAGAAACCATTTTCTAAAAGAAAAGAACTTAGCTTTTCATACCAAGCTCTTGGGGCTTGTTTAAGTCCATACAAAGCCTTTTTAAGTTTGAAACATGTTTGGGAAAAGTACCACACTCAAAACCAGGAGGTTGTTTCACATAGACTTCCTCGTTTATTATGCCATTTAAGAATGCACTTTTTACATCCATTTGATAGAGCTTCATATTACTATGAGCAGCAAATGAAAGTAAGATGTGAATGGCTTCTAATCTAGCTACTGGTGCAAAAGTTTTGGTAAAGTCTATACCTTCTTGTTGAAAGTAGCCTTGAGCTACAAGTCTTGCTTTATTTCTTACCACATTGCCAGCTTCATCAAGCTTGTTGCGGAATACCCCTTTGTTCCAATGATAGACTTGTCCTTGGGTGCAGGAACTAGCATCCAGACATCATTCTTTTCGAATTGACTAAGTTCGTCCTTCATGGCATTAATCCAGCCATTGTCCTAGGAGAGCTTCGTCCACTGTCTTTGGTTCCAGTTAAGAAATCAAAGCAGTTTGAGCTTGCTCCTTGAAGGTCGATCTTGTCTTAACATGATCTTGAACGTTTCCAAGAATTTGATTATCTGGATGATAGGTCTTCATTTGCCAAAAGCGTCCAGTTGGTTCTTTTTCTTCTGCTTTTGGATCGTCCATCTGATCTTTGGACGCTGAAGGTCTGGCATCGTCCAACTTCATATCTGCAAATGAATCGTCTAGCTCTGATATTTCATTATCAGGCTTTTGTCATTGAACTTAACATGGATGGCTTCTTCAACTGCTAAGGTTCTAGAGTTGTAAAATTTATAATCCTTGGATGTTTAGAATAGCCTAACAGTATTCCATCATCACACTTTGAATCAAACTTACCAAGGTTGTCCTTAGTGTTTAGAATGAAACATGGACATCCAAAAGGGATGAAGATATGATACGTTGGGTTTTTTGTCCTTTCCACAATCATAGGGAGTCTTTTTCAGAAAAGGTCTTATAATAAATTCTATTTTGTAAATAACATGCAGTGTTTATGGCTTCAGCCCAGAAGTGCTTAGGAGTTGAGTAATCATTTAGCATGGTTCTAGCCATTTCTTACAATGACCTGTTCTTTCTCTCTACCACACCATTTTGTTGTGGTGTTTCGTGGTAAGAAGTTGTGGAGAATTCCGTTCTCCTCACGAACCCTTGAAATCTTTCATTTTCAACTCTCCTCCGTGATCACTTCTAATTAAAGCTATACAAACCCTTTTTTATTTTGTATCCTTTGCAAAAAATAGAAAAGATTTTAAGACTCATCCTTGTTTTAAGAACATAACC